>JAJTUV010001895.1:0-32500 GCA_021653895.1 Mastomys natalensis | reverse complement strand
CTAATTTAAATAAAAGTCAAAGTGCTTCCCAGGCAGCTGTCGAAGATGGCGGAGGGACAGGTTCTAGTATTGGATGGCCGAGGCCATCTTCTGGGCTGCCTTGTGGCCAAGCAGGTACTGCTGGGCCGGAAGGTGATGGTTGTACGCTGTGAGGGCATCAACATTTCTGGAAATTTCTGCAGAAACAAGTTAAAGTATCTGGCCTTTCTCTGAAATCCGATGAATACCAACCCCTCTCTAGTCCCCTACCACTTCCAGGCCCCAAGCCGCATCTTTTGGTGCACTGTACGAGGCATGCTGCCCCAAAAGACCAAGAGAGGCCAGGCTGCCCTGGAATGCCCCAAGGTGTTGGATGGTATCCCTTCACCCTATGACAAGAAAAAGCAGATAGTGGTCCCTGCCGCCCTCAAAGTTCTGTGGCTGAAGCCTACCAGAAAGTTTGCTTACCTGGGGCGTCTGGCTCATGAGGTCGGGTACCAGGCAGTGACAGCCACTCTGGAGAAGAAATGGAAGGAAAAGGCCAAGATCCACTATAGGAAGAAGAAGCAGCTCTTGAGGCTACGGAAACAGGCAGGAAAGAATGTGGAGAAGAAAATCTGCAAGTTCGCAGAGGACCTCAAGACCAGTGGACTCCAATAAAGACTGTGCCTCATGCCTGCCTGGCCTGCCCTTCCTCCATCGCTGGCCAGAGACATGGGGACCAAAGGCTCCTTAGGCTCTACTCCTGTGGTTAGAGCGAACATTTAGACAGCTGAGAGCTCACCGCTTGCTTGAGTTTTACTAAAGTGAGAGCCATGGAATGACTTGAGCGGCAGTGTTGAGAAGGAGTAGCAGGGCTGCCCCACCCACCTGGTGCAATACCATGTTCTGCAGCTATGACAATGACGTCTACACCCCTGGGCTGGGATTTAGAAGTGCACACTGAAGACACTGAGTACACGCACTGCCTTTGCTCCTTCCCAACAGACCACAAAGCAATATTTTCCTGGAGGGTTCTATGTGCTAATAAATTATTTGACTTAAATTTAAAAAAAGTCAAAGTGATTTGTTTACTTAGAAAATCATTAATATTGGAAAAAACCTATGAAATACTATGTTAAGTTTAAAATATATAGTTTTAGGATTATTTGATTTTGGGAAATACATATTTTTGTTGTTTTTTAATTCTGTGTGTGTGTCTGTGAGGAAAAGAGAGAGAGAGAGAGAATGAGTAAGGGATAAATGCAGGTCTGCTTAGAGGCACTAAAAGGATGTTGTATCATCTTGCATCATGTACAGGAACTGACTTACACGCAATTATGAACCTGCTAAAGAGAGGACTAAGAAATAAGTTGCACCAGCATTATTTATTGGAGATGCTTTCTTTTTTCCAGTGTATATTTTTGGAATCTTTGACAAAGATCAAGTGTCCATAAGTGTAGTTTTATTTCTGGGTCTTCAATTCTATTCCGTTGATCTATGTGTCTGTCTCTGTACCAACACCATGCAGCGTTTATCACTATGGCTCTGTAGTAAAGCTGGAGGTCGTGGATGGTGATTCCCCAAGTCATGCTTTTATTGTTAAGAATTGTTTTTGCTATTCTCATTTATTTTGCCTTTTCAGATGAATTTGAGAATTTCACTTTCCGTGTTTTTGAAGAATTGTGTTGGTATTTTGATGGGGATTGTATTGAATCTGTAGATTACCTTTGGTAGGACAGCCATTTTTACTATATTAATTCTGCCAATCAATGAGCATGGGAGATCTCTCCATTTTCTGAGATCTTCTTCAATCTCTTTCTTCAGGGACTTGGAGTTATTGTCATACTGATTTATTTGAGTTAATTTTATATTCGGCTACTTTGCTGAAGTTGTTTATCAGCTGGAGAAATTCTCTGTAGAGTTTTTGGGGTCTCTTATGTATACTATCATATCATCTGCAAATAGTGATACCTTTATTTCTTCTTTGCCAATTTGTATCCCCTTGATATCTTTTTGTTGTCGTATTGTTCTAGCTAGCACTTCAAGTACTATATATTGAGAGTGGGCATCCTTATCTTGTCCCCAGTTTTAGTGGGATTGCTTCAAGTATGTCTCCATTTAATTTGATATGGGCTGTTAGTTTGCAGTAAATGTCTTTTATTACATTTAGGTATGGGCCTTGAATTCCTGATCTGTCCAATATTTTTAACATGAAGGGGAGTTATATTTTGTCAAATGCTTTTTCTGCATGTAAAGAGATGACCATGTGATTTTTTCTTTGAGTCTGTTTATGTAGTAGATTACATTAATGGATTTTCATATATTAAACCAATCTTGCATCCCTGAGATGAAGCCTCATGGAGACATGGGGGTGTGTTAGAGATGTGGGATGTGGAACAGATTTTTTCCCAGTCTGTAGGTTGCCAATTTGTCTTATTGACTATGTCCTTTGCCTTACAAAAGCTTTCCAGTTTTCATGTGTTTCATTTATCAATTCTTGATCTTAAAGCCTGAGCCTCTTTTCCCAAGCTTCCTCTAGGGTCATCTTTCCTGCAATGGCATAAGATCGTTATTAAAGTGGTGACCAGCAAAATTCATTTTCTGTAGTGCTACAATCTTAAAAATATTATAATGAATTTTGAAGAATTAAAGTTATATGGCAACCATATTTATTACTAATTTTTCTGTGAGTCTAAACTTTTGTAAGCATTCTACTGAAGATAATAAAAGCCAAGGTAATACTTAATACACAGTATATTCTAATTTCATGGAAACCAACTTTAAAATATTTTAACAGACTTCATTTTACATCAGAACTGTATCTTTTAAGATTATTTAAGATTATTTATTTTGCAGTTATAACTTTATAAAATAAAATTTACATAAGAATTTTCTTATGTATTTCTTTTGATAAGAGAATTGTTTTGCTGTCATCAATCACAGAAACATTTGTGGTCTGAAGGATTTTAAATAAATATTTTTTTATGATGCTTCTATGAAAAGTAGTGTTTCAGATAATTGGGGGAAAGGTTATATAAATTATAACTTATAGACATTTTAATACCATATTTCAGATAACTCACAAGAAAGTCCTCAATATCACATTTAAGAATAGGTAGGTTCTAGCAGGACACAGTGGTGAATGCTTTAACCACAGCTTTCAAGAGTCATGAGCAGGCATATCTCTTTCATTTTCAGGCCAACTTGGCCTACAGCAATGAGTTTCAGGACAGCCAGAGCTACATAGTGAAAACTCAGTCTGGAAAACAAAACAAAAGAAACGAATAGGTCTGAAACTTAAACTAATTTTTAAAAACATATTTAAAGGGACAACATTTTGAAGAGATGAAGTCATCTTTGTACTAAAGCACAGAACTATAGGACAGATTGCCTTATAGAAATATTAGACTGATTTTTATACTATATGTAAATTAGTATTACAGAAATATTTTATCATTTTTAATAAAAGTATTTTACAATACTAGTGGCAGAGTGACTTGTTTGTTCATCTTTACAGACAGTACTCAACACACACACAACCACACACACACACAACGTATAATGTTATATGTAACATAGAAATATGTAGAAGTCATAGGATGAAGAACTGCCTTAAGATCAAGTCATTGAGTTGCAAACTGGGCTTTCATCATATCACATCATATTATGAAAGCAAAGATATAAGTGGTGTGCTTTCTTTTGCTATAATTAAGACCATGACCAAAAGCAACTTGGGGAGGAAAAGATGTGTTTTATCCTATAGCTTATCAACCATTGAAGGAAGTCAGGAAGCAACTCAAGGCAGGAACCTAGAAGCAAATGCTGTAGAGAAATGATGCACATTTGTTTGCTTAACCTTGTTTATTCAGCTTGATTTCTTACACAGTCCAGGACCACTTGCTCTGAGGTAGCAGCACCCACAGTTTGACGGCCCTTCCCACGTAAAGACATTTTCTTAACTGAGGTACCTATTTAAGGTTAAGAAAACAAAATAAATAATTGGTCCTTTGTCAACTTGACACAGTAATACTTTACTAGTAAACCGAAGCCTTCAATTTTATCCTTAATATATTACATTGATATCAATTTTTTCAACATAAAACATACTAACAATCTGGCCATAATATAGCGATTCAATCTACAGAAAAGTAAAGATAAAAGTTTTACCTTCAGGTACTTTTATTTCTTAGAAACTGTCAGTTCCATGGAGTGTACCATGATATATCATGATTGAATTTATCAGGTTTTCCATTGATACACATGTTTTATATGTTTCTTTAAGACACAACAACACAAGTTTCTAAACAGTGTTAATTATGATTTCTGCATGCAATAACTTCCCTTAATGTTTAAATGCTATTCTGAAACTTGTCAATATGTAAACAAACAGTTGTCCTTGAGCATTATATTTATCCTGAGTGTAACAACTGTCTCTCTCCTTAATAAATCTTCGATTTATTTCTTTCAATTCCTATTATGTTAGAAAGTCATTTTCCCTCAGATACTGTAAAAATATTTTTCCAGTCACATTCAGAATTTCCTAACTGTATCATCATAAAACATTTTATTTCCTGGTATTTGATGAATTAGCTATCATAGATTTTATTCAGTACGATATTACATTTGTAATGTTGTGCACATTTGGAAAATATCTTGAACATTCAATATTGCGAGTTCACGATCCTTTCAAAACATTTATTCTACCTCTCAAAAGCAACTTCCTCCAGTGTACGGAAGGGGTTCACTTATAAGTCAGTTCCCTGCTTCTGAAAGGGAGATATCTACAGCTGTCCTTTGCAGACTCAGGCCATGGCTAACATCCTTTAAGCTGTCAGGATTGCATTTCAATTGTATTTAGATGAATTCTACGCCGATTTACATTTGACTCCAAGATATGGTCCTATTAATCTATGGAATACCAGGCTGGCAGTCTCATTCTTCCCTCTCTCACATCTAGACAGCTGAATTATCTTGATTTATGGCTTCGGAATGACAGGGGCTGCACAGAATCTTACACTTTTTCCCACTGAATTGACTTTGCATCATCATCAGACTGTGAACAATACATTGAAATCCAAAAGACTCCAAAAGAATTTTAGATGATGCTTAAAAAATTTGATCTTAGTTTTAACGGCTTGAAATGAGAACTTGATGCCACATGTAACTTCACATTTGCACTATCCAGTCTCCCTCAGACTTTATCTCTGTTTTCAAAGCATTAAAATACATATGTGTTGAGAAAATAAAATGTACAGACGTTTAAACTGACAAATAGCACTCTATTACAAATCTTATTTGTCTTCATTGAAGTTTTCCTGAAAGGATGAAGGGATTGTCATGGAAAGCAGTTCATTCAGAATCAACAGCAGTACTGGTTTCCCAGGAAGCCACGGGAAATGGTGCTTATAACTAACTCACTAAGAATAGCCCTTTTCTTTCTCTTGACTTTCAGTAGCAGATTATTCAGGCAGTTTAAAAAACTAGGACATTGAAATTGTGTGATTCAAGGAGTGTCCCCATTTAAAAAAAATGTATCTTGCCAGTTTCTAGACTTATTGTGGTTTCTTTGTAGACTTACAACATAAAACAAATGTAAATCAGAATAATGGCATTTATTCTGTGATGTTTATTAAACTTCAGAGGACATTTCTCTCATATTTTGGTCAGAAGGTTCATACAAGGGAGTTACTGAATAGCAAAACCCCATGTTTTCTATTTCTTTAAGCCAAGCTTTCTCTTAAACTAAATATTTACTGTTAAGAAGACTGGACAACCTCACTAACATGCTCAACTAAAACCGGAAATAAATTGACTTTATTTATGTACATATTTATAGTTTATATCAGTTTGAATATAGGCCTAGTACAGCCTGTTAGTTTTCTAGCAATGGAAATGTGCATGTCGCACCAAAAAGCTGAGCTTTCTGGGTTCCCTGAATTAGACTCATAACCATCCATGGCCTGCATATAGTGTTAGTAATACAAAACATTGTTTTTCTGTGAAAATGCCTATATGATTTTGCAGCCACCTGTTACTTTATTTATTATGATTATGATTAATATAATATATTTATGATAAATTTTAATGAGTTGAAACATTAAAAGCTCACATTTCATGTGAATCAATTTTCTCCAGATATTCTAATACTTAAATATCTGTCTTAGTTATAACAGTACTAAATTCTCTGTGATTCATATAATGTGTCACCACAAATCTAGCAACTAATGGCTTGGTAGTTAGGAGATCTTGCTGTTCTTCCAGAAGACCAAAGTTCGACTCCTAAAACCATATCAGGGGTTTATAATTTCCTAAGACGCAAGTTTAAGAGGATCCAATGTTTTCTTCTGGCCTCCACTGGCACCATGTAATGAATTGCACAAAGAAACATAGGTTTACATACACACACATACATACAAAGTAAAATTAAAAAGAAACAAATAATAATCCACCTATATGCAAATCAGAAGTATAATAGAGATCTCATTGGATAAAAAATTCATGTTTCAGCACATTGCATTCAGTTTTAGAGGCTTAAAAACAGTTCCTTTGCATTTTCCAAATTCTACCCTTGGCTTTTGTCTTCCTCCCTGTATCTTCAAAAGACAGCCACATCAGATTGAGAACTTTGTGTTGATATCTGGTTGTTTTCTCCTTCCAATTTTAGGAATTTCTATAACTATGTTTTACTCTAAGGATAGCTCGGGACGACCTCCCAGACTCAGTGTTGTTGACATGCCACATCTGTAATGTTGTTTTGCTTGGAATGCAGCACATTCACAAGCCTCAGGGGTTGTGATGAAAATTGTCAGAGTTTTCATTTTGTCTACTATCATACTACTGTCCCTGTTAGTATTCTGTCTAACTCCACCTCTACAGTTACCTGGCAACAGCCAGGTATGCTCCTCCCCCAGTTACCTGGCAACAGCCAGGTAGGCCTGCCCACTATAAAAGGCCTGTCTGCTCCCTCCTCTTCCTCTTGCTCTCTTGAGCTCTTCCTCTAGCTTCTCTCTGTCCCTCTCCCCCTCCCCTTCCTTCCCCCTTCTCCACGTTGTCATGGCCAGCCTCTACTTCTCTGCTTTTCTCTCTCTCTCTCTCTCCCTCTCTCTCTCTCTCTCTCTCTCTCTGCTCTACTATCCTCCTGGCTCCCCTCCCATGCCCTGAATAAACTCTATTCTATGCTATACTGTCCTGTGGCTGGTCCCTCAGGGGGAAGAGATGCCTCAGCATGGACCTGCTGAGACATCTCCATCCATCACTGGTCCCTTCCAACATTTCAGTCCCAGATCCTAATCTTTCACTATCACAATAAATAATTTTCAACATGACAAAAATTGTCCAGAGAATAATAATAATAATGAGTAAACAAACAAAATCAATGAAGGGAACTAAGAATTTAAGAAAAGAATCACACATGTTTTGCTTGTTTGTTTAAAAAACTGTAATTCTCAAGTTTCAAGAGACAGCTCAGTGGTTAAACATGAGGAATGCTCTTCCAAAGGACTTCAGTTTGGTTCCAGACAACAACAAGGTAGCTAACAACCTTCTCTAATCCAGTCTCAGGAGATTCTACATCTTCTTTTTGTCTCTACAGCACTATGTGCACAGACACACATGCAGACAAATACTGTATAAATAAGTAGATTGTTTAATCTAAAATTTCTACAAGTTTTATGTACTTATGCAAACCTTTGGAAGATTTGAAATATTGTAGACACAGGCAAATGATCTAGAGCTATCTTCAGTGTTTCTAGAAGACTCTCAGGGACCATATATCTTTGACCTCTTAACTTTATGACTAACATGTAGGGTGTTTAATCTATTCGTGCACTAGCTTCAACCAGCAAAAACAATAAGAAATCACCAGGCAGAACCTAAAATCTTCAGCAGAGATTTTCCTACCTGCTGTGACCCATCTCCCTGTTGTTTCCACCAGAGAATTTGAAAATTGTTTTGGTTTATAATTTCCCTTTGATTAATGTAAAACTTTTATAAAACCATTTCCAAACTCGAACATCTTATATGTGTCAACCTATGTCTGTGTGTGCACTCCATACTCACTCACAGATGCTCACATTTTGGATTTCTTATTTCCCTTGAGAAAAAATGCTATAGGTTTGTTTATGTTGTTATTGTTGTTGTTGTTGTTGACAATAGCTAACCCTGTGGAATGATCATAAAGCTTCCACAGCCAGTGTCTTTGATATCAGTATCTTCCTAGTCAGCATAGGGAAAAGACTGACAGACTTATACACTTGTAGAGAGTGATTAATGTAGAATCCTCCATAAAGGCCAAAGCTATTAATAATGTTGGCATTATGCAGTGATAAACAAAGCTATTTATGGCAACGCAGCCTTATGCATTTTACACTGAGATAGAGGCTCCTGATGCCAAAAAGAATTGGCTTGAGAATCTCATTGAAATTAAAAAGATTAAATACTAATTACTGGAAGGAAATGGGAGAGCTTGTCCTAATCCTTGCCTAACAATGGCTGTGTTTTTCCTGTAGTGCAAATCCATATAGGCATTGTTATGCAGAGCTATGCCTTCCTGTTCCTTAAGATCTTTGTAATGTCTTGTAAATAAGAGTCTGCTTTTGGTTTAATTCTCTTTTTGAAAAGTAAAATATAATTCCATTAGCTGACTTCCTACATGCTAAGTCCTAAACAAATCATAATTACTGTTGTTACTCTTTGATTCTCTCCTTTGATATTATTATACTAATTAAGACGTTTAATTGCATCTTAATATTATAATCAACTAAATCCTTTCCTTCTCTATGAAGGTCCTATTATTTATGAGAGAAAACAAAAGAGTGAAGGGGGAGGCAGAAACAGAGATAGAGATTTTGTCCACTTAGAATTAATGGCTAGAGTCTCTCATTTGGTTACAGATGATGAGATAAAATCGACAAAACCTTAAGAAAATGCTTTCAGAAACTTGGAAACATGAAGTGGAGAACTATAACCTTACCCAGAAAGCCAACAGTGAAGTGAGCACTAAGAATTTAGCAACTCACTTCCAAGCTTCATTTCCAAGATATAATTCTGCATTAGGAAGTCCCAGTAGTCTAGGGAGACTGCCACACTCAGGTAGCACAAAGTAGGCTTTGCTGAAACTGAAAGAGAATACCTGACAGGAGATCTGGAGAAGAGAAGGAGGGAGAAATGAGGAGACAGATATGTTAGATTTTTGTAAAACAGTGGTTCTCATCCTTCCTAATGCTGCAGGTCCTTATGTTGTGCTGATCCCCCCTATAAACACCATAAAATTAATTTTGTTGTTACTTTCATAACTGTAATTTTGCTACTGTTATAAATCATAATGGTAATATTTTGGGAGATGAAGGTTTGCCAAAGGGGTCATGACCCACAGGTTGAGAGCCGTTGTTAAAGAATTAATTGAACTATTAAATGACAAAAGGCTCAAGTATTCAAATATGAAAAGGCAAAGGAATTAATAGAGGGAGATTAAACTCTTCACAGCATGAACAGAGGGAGATTGACCACATAGGGTCTGGAAAGCAAACCTCAGGAAGATGCTTAGTCTATCAATCCTAGACTAATGACTACTCTGGCTGTGCTTTAGACAACAGTTCTATAGGAACAAATGGGTTCTTAGGTTGCATTACAAGCAACTCTATGTTTCCATTACAGGATGCTATTTACTGGCTTTAATTTTGATTAACACTTATCTTAGTTTTGTATTCCTTGTATTGGTACAATGTCATGAGTATGTTCTATTTTTTTTTTCTGCTTCTCATGTCATTTATTTAAACTAAAGTATTGAAGTTATTTTTGTGTCAGTTATTTGAATTCAAATCTGCTCTGTTAATGCCTACATGTCATTTAAATATTAAAATTTTCCATTTATAAACTTAATAAATTCAGAAGAGCATCAACATTTAACAGCATACGAAGGTGGATTAAGGATAAGAGTTTATAATTATATGTAGTAGAACTTCACTTTAAAATATTTATTTAAGTCATAATATTTCTTCTGCCTTAATTTCTTAAGGAGAAAATGAAAGAAATAGGGTTTATAGAACTGTTTGCTATTTGTATGCATTTCATAGGATTGCAGTAATTGTTATACATTACTATTATTAAGTTATATTCTAGAGTTTATTAAATGCTATAATATGGTGTTTAACTTAATTCTTCTAGCTGTGGACATCCAGCTTCAACCTTTTGTTGAAGATGATGACTTTTATCCAGAATATAATGTGGAATATATGGCAATATGAGATGGTTGTGTGCCAATGACTAGCTTTGACACCAAAGAGTAAACTGAGGCAGGCAGCCAATGGGACTCAGTGCTGAGAGCCACTGACAGGGGTCAGTTACCTATGGGGCTGCTGCCTATGGCAGCCAGGGATTAGAAAAAAGAAAGAGGGAATCAAAACACACACACCACAGAGAGAGAGAGAGAGAGAGAGAGAGAGAGAGAGAGAGAGAGAGAGAGAGGAGAGAGAAAAAGGTTGAGGCAAAGATAAGTTCCAGTGATTTTTCTCCTTTTAAACCTACTTTCATACCACTTGAGACAAAGTGAGTATCTTCTGGTGTCCACTCATAACAAAGGAAATAAATGGGGAGTATGCCAATGACAAAGTGAGAAAGCATATCAGTAGCAGGAAGTAATTTTGAAACAAAGTCTCTGGGGTTGTTTGCAGGAGAGCTCACCCATCATAGCTGAGTTATATGATAGACCATACTCCAGGGAGTTTAGATGCCCACTTGCAGAAAGAGCTACGTCTTCGTGCATGGTGTCTGACAGTTGTAATTATGTGTAATCATATTTCAGTCTTCTATATTGTTCTATTGATCTACATAATCTGTTTTGTGCCAGTTTTTATTTCTATGGCTCTATAATACAGCTTTAGATTTGGTGTATGGTAATCCCGTTGGCATTGTTCTTTTTTTTTTTCAGGATTGCTTTGGAAATGCAGGGTCTTTTGTGGTTCCATATAAACTGGATGGCTCACTGCAATGACCAGAATGACAAGATTTTCCCAAAGATGCAATAATGGCACTTGTATCTCAGATGTAACCAATAGCCACATAATTGTACTTAAGGCCCACTAAATTGGACAGATTTTTTCCTGGTATTGTAAATGTAACCAACTATATGTATCTGATGGATGCAATGGACTCTAGACAAGAATTTACTACTCCCTCATTGATAAGCCAGCTCAATTTGCAACTACAGTCTAAATACCTAACTTTATATCCACAGATAAGTGTAGCTTTTCTCTATCATCGGAAGCAATTATTGACATAGATGGAGTGGTCAGAGAAGTTTACCACTGGTCAAAATACAGAGAACACTGCCTATAAAGGTTCCAGTTCCCCACTGATACATCTGCAACACAACTTCTATACCTAAAGTCAGGGGACATAGTCCAAGAGTGGGGAAAAGATGCAACCAGGAGAGCAGGGCATCTGCAAAAAGAGCAGGGCATCTGCAAAAAGAGTGTTTTCTATATACGACAGAAAGTATCACCCATGAAACATTAACAATATGACTGCTTAAACAATACCTACACAATGACAACACTGATTGACATTCCAATGCAGACAGGAAAATTTTTACAAAAACTCATCTATAGATAAAGATGTACCAAACATGGAAAGCCTCTCTAAGAACACAACTTGAAGAAACCTTATTCTTGTTCAATCAGCAGCTAGAACTTACCAGTATCATCTCACCTAGAGCTGGAATACATGAAGCCCACTTCCCATCAGTGCTGGGATTTAGGCTGATTTGATTTTGTTCAGGTCTTATGTATGTTGTCACAGCAACTGTTTGCAAGCATTCTGCTATGCTAGGCAAATGTCTGTTACTTCTTACACTATTTCTATTGTTAAATTAAATTAAATTAAATTTTAATTTAATTTTTTGGGTGAGTTACCACAAGTTTCGTCCCTTTTTCTTTTTCTTCCAACTTCTTCAAGGTCCTTACTGGCTTACTCTCAAAGTATATTTTTTAATGATTTAATGATTATTGGCACACACATGCACATGCATGCACATACACACACATACACACACACAAACACTGCACACATATATCCTACTTAGTCTATTTATAGTGGCTTATATCTATGTGTTTCAGGATGACTCTTGGGATTTGACAAGCTATAAGAATGTTCTCCAGAGAAAAGTAATTTCCCCTTCTTAGCAGGTGTCAATTGCACATAGTGCTTCACATAGAAGTAGGGTCTTGTGAAATTTCCCTTACCTAGAGTGGTATGCTAACTGGCATTGACATTATGTAAATCTTGTTTATGCAACCATACTTTTAACATTACAAAAGCGTTTTTTGCTATATATGATTTCATTAAAATTTCCATTCCAAAGTTACTTAGTTCAGCTCTTTTTATTTTCATTTTCTGACTTCATACATATAGTTAGTATTATACCACAGGTAAATTAGCTTGCCACATTTTAAATAGTTTATTATAATGTGGCATTTTATGTATTATCATATAACACATACATAATATATGTAATATGTTTATAGATAATATATATGTATAATATAATGTATATGTATATGTGTACACATATATATCCATAAACACACACACTCATTATATATTTGGGCTAAATACACTGATTTTTGTAGATACTGTGTATCAGATCATTTTAATAAAAACTACAGGCCTGAAAAGGAAAATCAATCTGTGCCTTTGACAAGAAAGCCTTTCTGTGGGTGAGATTTTAGTATTCAAGCTTCTGAACCAGTCATCTCAAATCCTGTGCATGTGAAATATGATGTGAAGTCTGGCATTTTCAACATTTTCTCACTCAGCAGCTGGTAAAAGCAATCTAACTTAACAGGTTGAAGCTAAACCATATGCTGAAAACTAGTCTGAATAGTGTACTCAGTAGTTACATAACTACAAATCATGAATAAAATCCCCACAAACTGCTTAATATTTGTTAAGCTAAAAATTCTTCTATGACCTTTTCATGTCCCTAGAGTTTTAAAAAATATTTTAACTATTAACTGTTTATACAGGGTAACTCTGTTGTTGAGAACAGTGTTCTTTATCATATGATATCTGCATTTACTGTTTTGGATCTTTAAAGTAATATGGAAATGTCCTCAAATTCTAACATTTGCTCTCACATCTGTGTGCACCTGTCTCCCGAGGACATTTGGCACTGTGAAGACAGCTACCTTCCTCTCACATCTGTGTGCACTGTCTTCAGGGGACAGTGGCCTCCGTGAAGCCAGCAGTTTCCCTGACTCTATAAATGTTTCTCATTAATAAGCTTTGCCCACAAGCCTTTTGGAAAAAAGACCCTGGGAACAGAATGTTCAGTTTTTCTTTAGCATGGAGAACAGAGAAAGGGTGATATGAAAAATGATTCTTTAATAGAAAATCCAAGTCCCATATAGTCAGAATTTATCTATATTAATTTTGGTAAGAAAATGCTTAGAATCATTTTTTCTGAATATCCTAAGCACTCACACATGTGAATCCATTGTGAGGTCTCATGGTGGTACTGGCATGATGACTTTATCTTAGGGTTTCTATATCTGTGGAGAGATACTATAACCATGGCAACTTTGAGACAGGTCTTCTCTGTGTAGCCCTGGCTGTCCTGGAACTCACTCTGTAGACCAGGCTGGCCTCGAACTCAGAAATCTGCCTGACTCTGCCTCCCAAATGCTGGAATTAAAGGTGTGCACCACCACTGCCCGGTCATGGCAACTCTTATAAAGGAAAATATTTAACTGGGACTGACTTACAGTTTCAGTGGTTTAGTATATTACTTTCATGGTAAGAAGCATTGAGGCAAGCAGGTAGACATGATGCTGGAAACAGAGCTGAGTGTTCTACATCTTGATCTTCAGGCAGCAGAGGGGTCTGTCACACTGGGTAAAGTTTGAACATATGAGATCTCAAAGCTTGCTTTCACAGTAACACACTTCTTCCAAGAACGTAACACCTATTCCAGCAAGGGCAGTACTTCAAGTAATGCTACTTCATATGGACCACGCATTCAACATTTGAGTCTTGAGTTTATGGGGCCATGCATATTTAAACTATCTCAGCTGCATATTTAAACTATCTCAGCATCACAAGTAGGCTTTCAAGAAACTCTGGAAATCTTCACTAGGTCATATAATTTGTGATAAGGGGACTGTGAAAAAAAAGTCAATTAATCTATTATTTTCCTCTGTAGGCATAAATTTTTTCTCAACCTACTTTAATAAACATTCAACCTCCCCTCTAGTCTACTACCTACTAGAGGTAATGGAAGATAAAAGTTATTAGGACACAAGGAAGAGAACCTGTTTAGAAATAGTTTTCTGGGGGTGAGTCCAGTCTTCTTTGCCAAGATATTAGCAGTTCAGTTCAGTAGTAAACACCACAAATGAATTAGCAGCTGTAGTACAGTCTACTTGGCAGTCACCCTACATGAACCAGCAAGGTCAGTTCAATTTAGAAGAAACTTCAAGGGTCACAAATCAGCCTGCGGCCACAGCAAAAACAGCAAGAATCCAGAGGAAGCTCACAAGAAGTTCTTTGGTGAGTTTCTTTCTTTGGCATCACCATACTGGAGCTCAGTAACACAATGTAAGGAGAACCAATGTGTGTCCTTAGCACGGAATAGCGAGCTGGAGCAAAGCAAACCAATGCTTTAGCTTTCAGTGTCTCTGGGGTCATATTTATATTCCTTCTGAACATCCTGCATCCTTCCATGTGTTTGCTATAGTAAAATATCTTTTCACCTGTATCCTCGTCTCAGGAAAACATTCTTTCATGTGTCTGTTTTAGCAAAACAACCTATCACCTGTGTAGCCAGCAAAATGTCATTTGACATAACTGATTTTCCGAAGAAACCAAAAGTTTCGACTTCACTCCTCCTTCATAAAGTGAGGATTTCTATGTAGGATAACATTTGTTAGGTGTTATGCTTCTTATAAAATAATAATGATGTACCAAACAAAAACGTATAGGGTATAACAGTCCATTCTGACAGAATTATGAGTTTGAGTGCAGATAGCTGGCAGGTGCTTGTGTCAAGCAGCATCTGCTTTAGTAAACATAGCACTCATCGACTGCTGCTTCACCAAGAATGCTCTATCTTGTCTACAAGGATTTCAACTCACTATGGTTTCCATTTTGACTCTTAATACAGACTCAAATACTTTGGTGCCCATTGTTAAAAGTCTAACAAAATATCTCCTCCTAAGACCTATTTGTAACCCGGTTTTCAATTGTGTCTCTTTGGGTCCTTGTTGCTATAGTTCATTTTATATATGACCTTGGCCAGGATCCACTGTTCAGATATTTGGACACATTTTAAGTTTGGATATTTCAGTAAATTTGCTTTGATAATTTGAACATTTCTAGTAGTAGGCTTTGAGTAAGGTATGGTAGTCAGGATGCATTGAGTTGAATGGAGAAAGAAACGAAACAAGGTCAAATAAAATACAACAGCTGCAACAATAAAGCTGGCAAAAGCTGAGCTCCCTAAAAAGAAAGAATTCTGAAGGAATATACCTTTTGCAACTGGCTTGTATTCAACTTTTACTTCACTCTTCATTTTGTTTCTATTCCATGGCTATATCCTGAAATATTCAGTATGTCAGCCCCATAATTACATACATGAACTAATTCTATAATACACACTCTCTCTTCACTTCTCTCTTTCTCTCTCTCTTATATGTCTATCATCTATGTATCATCTGTTTGTGTATGTATGTATATATGTTATGTATGTATGTATGTATGCATGCATGCATGTATGTGTATCTACCTATCTATCTAATCCACAGATATGACTATCACCTAGCTGTATATATGCACTGATTTTATTTTTCTGGAGAACCCCCGCTATGACATAGTGAATCAAGGCAAATTTGTGATTTCACACTTCTTTTTTTGTTTCTGAAAGACAAGCAAACAAATAAAATAACAAAACAAACAAAACCTCCCCAAACAAAAAACAACCAACACCCCGCCCCCCCCCCCCCCGCAAAAAAAAATGCTATGAATTTCTCATTCGTTTGTAGGGAGGACTCCTGAGTGAGGCTGTTGTGCTATAGCTCTCCTCTCCTGGTAGAGTCATCCTATTAGTTAGAGCTTTATGAACACAAGTTTTTGAATATATGTGCTGCCTATATCATCTCTCTTTTTCAGTCTCCTGGTAAAACCTATATAAGTCAAAGTTAATAGATTGAAAACAGTCCAACTTAAACCAATTGTGTTACAATTAGTAGTCTTGATATTTACAAAATCTTTGTGTGTCTTATACTATGGAGATATTGTTTATGCTTTAAGTTTTTAAATGCATAAGGTTGAAACTAGAACATGAGTAAGTCCTTAAAAATCATAAAAGTGGCCAATTATTTCTCAATATAATTCTTATTGCACTAAAAATCAACTAAAATGATTACATATCAAGAATTGCTCACATAAGCAAATTGCTATTGGAAATGTGTGGCCTTCATGCCTGGGTACTTTTCCATTTTATTCCTTCATCTTCACCTTTGGCTCAGGCTGCAGAAAAACCTGCTATATTTCCGGTTGAGTGGGATAGATTCCATTTAGGGCAGTTGGTAGAGCAGCTAAAGTTTATTTGTGAAATGACGGGATAAACAAGTTGAGTTAAAACATGCACTCTGAATTTCTCTTGACTGCAGAGTGACACAAGCATTTCGGAAACCACAGATAAACTAGAACAACTTGGCAATACAAAAACACTTTACAAACTTGTTGGGAAGCTAAGTGTGGACATCTTAGTGACGTTAGGTACATTAACACTCTTACTACCCAGTTATGCAGTCGTAAGTCAGATACCTAGAAGTACAAGGTTTACACAAAACAAACCCTGAATGCTCCTAAGAATCAGTATTTCACACAAGGGAAAGAGATGTTTTACTAGAAAAATCAGCTAATATAATTTTCAACTACAACTCAAAATCATATTTTATATATAATTTATTTTATATAAAATATGAAATCTGAGAGTGCCTTGAAACAACTCCTGAAAAGACAAGGATACAATATTAGGAGGAGGTTGGATCTGGAAGGGGTTAAGGATAGGATGGGAGAGGCCGGGAGGTGGTGGCGCATGCCTTTAATCCCAGCACTTGGGAGGCAGAGGCAGGCGGATCTCTGAGTTCGAGGCCAGTCTGGTCTACAGAGTGAGTTCCAGGCCAGCCCGGGCTACACAGAGAAACCCTGTCTCGAAAAACCAAAAAAAAAAAAAAAAAAAAAAAAAAGGATAGGATGGGAGAGTGACTATGATTAAATGCTATTGTATTCAAGTGTGGAATTCTCAAAGAATTAATAAAATATATGAAAATAAAAATTTATGATTACTAATGAAAGAACAGGTAAATATTTTTCAGAAATGATTTGGAAAGGGTTATGTGGTTTTACCTAGAGTTCTGCAACTTCTAGAACAATAAAACATTTTGATTTCCATTTGTTTTGTTTCATGGTCTTTCATATAACAACAAGAATGCACTATGAAAATGTGTTGTTTAGTTTTGAATTTTTATATATGTGAATAGTTTTTTATTTTGATATTATAATGTAATTGCATCATTCCCCAAATTCACTTTACACTACTCAATTTCTCTTATGTAGAACCTCTATCAGATAATTTCTTTTAAACATAGTCCCTTTTCTTTAAATTGTGTTGCATCTATATGTATAAACACCCCCCCACACACACACACAAACATGTTTTTAAGTACATAACTAGAACCTGCTAAATTCTGAGTTGCTTGAATATACTTGTTTTCAGGACTGACCATTTGGTATTAGTTCTGGAAAACTATTTCTACTTAAAGTAGCAAAACAGAATTATGAAGTGCTATGAAGCAAAGATTTCAAAAATTTAGTGGAACTCATAGGTGGTTCAATAAATCAAAAAGGAAAAATCTGCATGTTAGAGGGAAAACTCAAAGCCGTTTTTTTTGAGTACTACTTGTGAAAGAGTGATGCTCCTACTCTATATGATTGTTGGAACTTTCTTTCAGTTCCACATGGCAATTTATCCTACGCTGATATATCCACAGGGCAATAAAAAATAAGCTGATATTCAATATTGTTTGTATTTTTATAGAAAATGAACTTGAAATCACTATTTTATTTTTCGAGAATTAAAGGAGAGCTTTGCCTACATAATGAGTTTGATGTCAGCCTGAGCTACATTGTGATGGCCAATGGCCTGTTTTGTGGAAGCTAAGAAATGGAGATGAAGCCAAATAGTCACACAGTTGCATAGAATGCACAGTATCCTGGTTTTAGTCTACTGAAGATCAAGGATAGAGGAGAGAGAGAGAGAGGAGGGAGAGGAGAGAGAGAGAGAGAGAGAGAGAGAGAGAGAGAGAGAGAGAGAGAGAGAAGAAGAGAGAAGAGAGAGAGAGATAGATTAGAAGTAATATAAAGGAGAACAATGAAAGGGATGTTTAAGTGGGGAAAGGACTGGAAAGTATGGAAGAGAAAGAAGTAGAAAGAAGGTTAACTAACCCTGTAGATTTAAAACTTTTGAAAAGGACATATACAAACCTAATAACCCATTATCTTATGTATCCGACTGTCTTATAGATGTCTGCACTCACACACACACACACATACACACAAACACACATACACACACACAAATGCATGCAAGTGTGCATGCACATGCTCACATGGACATACAACTGTTTTTTTTTATGAATATACAAAATCCACAGGTTGCCAAATAAAAGCTCAGTGCCCTAGCTGATAGGTGGAATACTTCTCCTGAAGTTGTTGGTCATGGGTGTTCCAAAGGTCCACAAATAATGCAGTGTATTGCATTTATTCTTGATTGTCTGACATAACTTCATGGTAAGTCCTTGTTAATAAAGACACTGTATACTTTGAACACAGAATGCATGGAAACCAAGCTGATGTTGACCAAGAAGTTTCCACTTTGTTGGCCAGCTTCCATTGTATCAGAAAGTACTATGTGGTCCACTGGGAAAGAAAAATCACTGATATTTCTAGCTATCTGTGAACGCTGTGAGCTATAATAATGTCCAACATGGCAATATGAAGCTGCTACTACAATTTTCCTAAATGGACCTGGCATCAAACTGCCATCTAAATGTGCATTTCTATACCATAGAGTAGCTGTCAGGCATTATCAGAGAAAGCTCCTTTATATTTGGAAATTTGATAAGATAAAAACTTAAAACTAGTTAAAATACAGAAAATATATATCTGTCAGGTACATAAATGGGATATCTATAACACATTCCCTCTACCCAAGATTTAGGAAATTACAAGGAAGATTATAATGCCCAAAGTTTGTGGTGTGACAGAGCAAAACTTTATTTTTGGACATGATAGGATCATTCCACTATCATGAATCCACATCAACTTTGGTAACCCTTACACAATATGTTTATATTCAAGCCATTCCACATTCCAGCATGAAATGAGTAGGTCCTCAAACCTTCCATTCCTTGCTGTGGATGTAACGGCAGACAATTGTTGCCTGTGGGAACAGTTTTCATTAGGAATGTTGCCTCTGTATGATTTGATCTTCCTCCAGTGGAATGCCATATAACTACGTTTATATAGGCAGAACTTGGTGGAAGCTAAGTCTGGTTCTTCTTTGTAGCCCTATGCTCCCAAAAATAAGACTCAGATCCAAAATCTGTTTACAAATACCTTGGCCATATAGCTAGACTCTTTTCTGACTAGCTTATAATTTAAAATAACCCATTTACTCTAATCTATACCTTTCATGTGGCTGGTTACTTGTGCTCAGGTACCATGCCTTTTTCTTGTCACATCTTACCAGGAAAATTTCTCATGCCTGGCACTATCCCAGAATTCTTTCTGCCATTAGGCAGCATCTGCCTGAACTAACATCTAGTAAAGAATCTAATTCCACATGGAAAAAAAAAAAAGGATGTCACACCTCTTATTTCCCTCCTAAGGTATAGATCATCAATTTTATTACTTACAAGTGCCTCATCTATACAGACACAATATATTTTCTCTACTATCACAAATAAAATTTAATGTGAAATAAAAAAGAAATAAAAAAGAAAAGAAAGAAGAAAAGAAAGAGAAGGAAGAAAGAGGAAAAGAAAGGAATAAAGAAAGGAAGGAAGGAAGAAAGAAAGAAAGAAAGAAAGAAAGAAAGAAAGAAAGAAATTTTTAATCTTCTGAGCTACATTGTATTGTACATTGTACATTGAATCTATATATACATTCTTATATTAATATATAAGAAAGAAAGAAAGAAAGAAAGAAAGAAAGAAAGAAAGAAAGAAAGAAAGAAAGAAAGAAAAGGATAAACTATTAGGAGGAAGTTAGAGCTGGAAGGGGTTAAGGATAGGATCAGAGAGTGACTATGATCAAATGCATTGTATGCATGTGTGGAGTTCTCAAAGAATTAAGAAAATATATGAAAATAAAATCAGTTTTAATGATTCATAAAGAAAAAACAGATAAATATGACTCAGAAATTATTTTAAAAGTGTTATGTGGTAATCAAGTGAAAAAAGAGATATTTGTGACTTTAGTTTTAGGTCAAGATTTACAGAATAATCAGCATACCAAGAGAGATTAAATAGCATAAAATTTAACCAGAATATAGAAGATATCAAAACCAGAATATAACTCATAAGATATAGACATATTTCCTTTTTTTAACTAGTTGAGCATGTGATGAGCATTTTATTTTATTATTAACTATTTGTTAACATTTCAAATGATCTCCCACTTCCAGTTTCCCCTCCACAAATCCATCCCCCATTCCATGACCCTCCTCTTTGCTAAACAAACTGATAACAGTTTTATTTTTGGGAGATTGGGGATGGAAATTACTAACTTTTGTGATATTAGAAATTAAGGTTTAGACTACATATTGGGAAATCAGAGACAACATGTACCATAAGCAACAATTTGCTCTCTATTAATATGATATAATAATTATGTGAGAAAATACAAATAAAAAAAAGTTTGGATAATTAGAAGCTTGTTTCTCAAAAATAGGAAAATATATATAAATTTGAGACTGTAGAATGAACCATCTGATTTGCGATGACTTTTGGAAATATAGCTATGCACACAAGTTTTTCATAACATAGTAAAGTTGATCTTAAAAAGATAAATATATATGCATTACTGTAACTATTAGTATATATTTTATACTTTATTGAGTGTTCAGCTCAAATTAGATTTGACGATTCATTGGAAGTCAAAGTTTCCAATGGAGGTCTATAAAAATGATATACAGCTAAACACATAAGAACTTTTAAGTGTTATGATAGGTCAGGCAAACCACAACATAAATCTGAGAGATTTATGGTTTCATGAAGTAAGCTCTTAAAAATGATGGTGGCTTGTTAAAATGACATAGCAGGGAAACAAAAGGTTTTGCTAGTCAAAGCCAGAAAAAAAATCTATAAAATGTAAAATTTTACAATACTAAAATAGTTATATGATGTAGATACCAATCAATAACAATCTGTTAACTGCAGTAGTGGTCTACTTAGTGGATTCAAAATAATGAAGATTAAAAATTACTATTAGTCTAACATTAAATAACTCATATAATAAGAAAAATTATAATGGGTTTCAAAAGGAGTTAAAAATATATCCTAAGGAATAAAATATTTGTTACCAGGCAATGGTGATACATGTCTTTGATTCCAGCACTCAGGAGGCAGAGGCAGGAGGATATCTGTGAGTTGGAGACCAGTCTGATCTACTGTGTGAGTTTGAGACCATAACTACAAAGAAAAACTTTGTCTTGAAATGTCCCCACACCACAAAGAAAGATATAAAATATTTGAATAGTGTAAAAAGTCTTCCCATGCTACTTATTAAAGGTAAATATAATATTATTTAACCATGGGGATATGTCATACATACACACAAGTAACACAGAAGGCACATATGTATATGCATATGTAAATAAGATTATATCCTAAAATATCTCTGTGTTGTTTGCATATTATCTTTTACAACATTTTTAAGCTCTTCCTTGCTTTTGAGAGCCAAAAAATGTTCCAAGTTCAGCTTCTTGTGTCCATGATCCACCAGGTCTATAAGAAGTTTTGGCATCTTGTATTAGATTTCAAGTTTTTAAGCTCAGTATAATAATGATCAGGATGATCCTAATGATGAGGAATGTCACACTTAATGTAAAATGTCATGTCCCAGGAACTAAAACATGTTGGAGTCATGTATTTCTTCCTAGAATGAAATTAGAATGAAACCTTTGTCTGTGAGGGACTTTGGTATTTATGTGTGAATTATGAAATTTAGTTTTTAATTTTTTGAAGAATTGTGTTGGAAATTTGATTGAGATTGCATCACATCTGTAGGTTGCTTCTCTCTCGTTCTCCTCTCCTTTTATCTCTTCCTCTCCTAACTCCTCCTCTTCCTTTTCCTCTTCCTACATAACTCCTTCCACTTTAGCTCCTCCTACAATAGGCCTCTTGGACCAAAAAAAAAGTCAAAGAAACAATAGAGTTAAATGATGACATCATAAGTCTAAGTCAAATGAACCCAAGAGATAATAAAGAATATTTCAAGAAATCATCAGAGTACACATTCTTTGCAGCAGCCCATGGGCGTTCTTCAAAATCACCCACATAATAGAACATATTGACTTAACAAATAGGAAAACTGAAATAACACTCTGAGTTCTATTTGAATACAATGAAACAAAGGTAGATATCAACAGCCGTAAAAACTACAGAATATACAGAAACTCGATCTACAAGTTACAGAACTTTAATTGAGATTTTATATGTTTTCACTGAAATAATGTATTGTCAAATTCTTAGAAATTTCATAGAAATATACTATTTATGTTAGGAGAGAAGTACACGGAGATACACATTTAAGGATAAATCCTAACACTTTGTAACTAGAAAATACCAGTTTTAAAGCACATGATATTGAGGTTTGAGCTTTTAAATTTTTTTTATTTACATTTCAAATGTTATACCCTTGTTATTATTTCCATTCCCCCTCCCCCTGCTTCTATGAGGCTGTTCCCCCCACCCACCCACATCCTCCTCCCTGCCCTGGTATCTCCCTATACTGGGGCTTCGAGCCTTCAGAGGACCAAGGGGCTCTCCTTCCATTGACGCCAGATAAGGCCATTCCTCTGCTACATTATGTGCCTGGAGCCATGGGTCCCTCTATGTGTACACTTTAGTTGTTCGTTTAGTACCTGGGAGCTCTGGGGAGTCTGGTTGTTGATATGGTTGTCCTTCCTATGGGGTTGCAAACCCCTTCAGCTCCTTCAGACCTTTCTCTAACTCCTCCATTGGGGAACCCTGTGCTCAGTCCAATGGTTGGCTGTGAGCATCTGCCGCTGTATTTGTCAGGCTCTGGCAGAGCCTCTCAGGAGACAGCTATATTGGGCTCCTGTCAGCAAGTACTTCTTGACATCCACAATAGTGTCTGGGTTTGGTGACTGTATATGGGATGGATCCCCAGGTAGGGCAGTGTCTGAATGGCCTTTCCTTCAGTCTCTACTCCATACTTTGTCTTCATATTTTTTCCCGTGAGTATTTTGCTTTTAAGATCCTTGCTCCCCTTCTGCGGAACTTAAATTCAATTCTCAGTAAAGAGAATATCAGGTTTTACTGTCTGTAACTCTAACCCCAGAAGTTTTGACATCCTCTGCTGCCCTCCTCAAACAACAGCACCTGAAGCATACAAACACATATATACCACACACACACACACACACACAACACACACACACACACACACACACACACATATGCGGGCATGCGCAAACGAATAAAAATAAATCCTTAAAGAAATCCAAAACATAATATCAAACATTTTTATCCAACTTCTTTTCTCTTTTTATTAGCAGTTAGAAATAACTAGTGCATTTAAAGACTGGGACTTCATGGTTCTTTTTTATTTTCTCAGTGATTAAGACATACTTTACAAGGCATCCCAGAAGTCTCATATTATGTGATCTCCTGGTAATTAGATCATATTTGAATGAGAATATAATTTGGTAGCTGTCTTATTAAACAAACACGACTTATTTCCCTGTACTTTTTATATTGCATTCATGTGCTCAGGAAAAGCAATAAAGCTTCTTATGATTATTTTTGTATTTGGAGATGAAATTATTTGGAATCAGAAATTCTAACTGAAAATATTTGAGCTAAATAATTGCTGATATTGTTTCCTTGAGTAAACACACCTTTCTTAATAATGTCCTATACACAGCTGCTCAGTCAGCACCAATAAGAATTATTCCTACAACATAGCACATTGATTTAAACCAAAATATAAAACATAAATCCCATACCTTAATGGCCAGGAAAGAAAGTACTCATCTCATAATCCTTGTTATTTCTTTAAGAGCACCCTAATATTATACTATAATATTTTTTTGATTTGGAGATAGTGAATGAGAAAGATCTTATGAATTCCAACTGAATCCAACTAATTAAATATGAATCAAATTCAGACATTTATGTAGACATTGTAGTGAGACACTAATTATTTCAAAGCTTTTTCTAAATTTTAGATTCTAAAGGAATTGACAAGTTAATTTAATAAAATGAGACATGGTGTATGTGTTTTTGGCATTAGAGAGAAATGTGATGTCTAGTATAAGACTAGGCTATTGATGAAGAAAATAAACATGAGTGCAAAATGCCCCATGAGATAGAGGATGATATGTTATAGAACATTTGAGTTACAATATATTCAGAAGCTTAAATATATTCATGTTATTCCAGAGCTCAGAATGCAAGCCTTATTGGGACAAAATGGAGCTAGTAAGCAGAATGGCAAGAAATGTGAATTTTGTCGTAAGACTAGTTGATTCTGACAACTGAAGAGGGATATGATTAATCTGTTTCTCAGCAAAAGCACTACCTGATGAATTCCCAATAGAAAAGCAGATGAAAGGACTTTTTTTTTTTTCAGAATGAGTTTGTCTTAGTTAAGGTTACTATTGCTGTGAAGAGACACCATAAGCACAGCAACTCTTATAAAGAAAACCAACTGGAGCTGGCTTACAGGTTCAGAAGCTTAGTTCATTGTTGTAATATTGGGCAGCAGATATGATGCTGGAGGAGGAGAGTTCTACATCCAGAACAGCAGGCAACAGGAAAAGAGTGACATTGAGCCTGGCTTGACCATTTGAAATGCAAACCCCACCCCTAGTCACACACTTCTTCAAACAAGGCTATATCTCCTCCCATAAGGCCATACACCCTAATGATATCCAATATTATCCAAAACACCATATTCTACCCCTGGCCCCAATGGGCTTGTGTCTTTATCATAACACAAATAAAAATGTATTCAGCCCAACTTCAAATGTGCCCATAGTTTATAACAGTTTCATCATTGTTTGTAAGAGGAAGGGAAGGGTAAAAAGGGAGGAAGGATCAGGTATGAGAGGAGATGGGGGAGATGTACAGAGGGTCAGGAAATTGAACAGATGTGTCTTACAGTGAGGGATGAGGAACTGGGCGTAGCCACCAGAAAGTCCCAGATACCAGGAAATCAAAAGGCTTCCAGGACCCAAAAGGGATGACATTACCTGGAATACCAAACAAAGGGAAGAGAGGACCTGTAAAGACTATATCCCAGTAAGGCATGGTCCCCAGTTGAGGGATGGGGCCACCCACCTATCTCAAAAGTTTTAACCCAGAATTGCTCCTGTCTAAAGGAATACAGGGACAAAGAGTAGAACAGACACTAAGGAAAGGCTATTCAGAGACTGCCCCATCTGGGGATTCATCCCATATGCAGCCACCAAACCCAGACACTATTGCTGATGCCAAGAAGTGCTTGCTGACAGGAGCCTGATATAGCTGTCTCCTGAGAGGCTCTGCCAGAACCTGACCAATACAGATGAGAATGCTCCCAGCCAACCATCATACTGATCACGGAGACCACAAGGGAGTACTTAGAGGAGGGACTGAAGGAGCTGAAGGGGCTGAAGGGGTTTGCAACCCCATAGGAAGAACAGTATCAACCAACCAGACATCCTAGAGCTCCCAAGGACTAAACCACCAACCAAAGAATACTCATGGATTGACCCATGGCTACAACTACTTCTGGAGCAAAGGAATGGCCTTATCTGGCATCAATGGAAGGAGAGACCCTTGATCCTGTGAAGGTTTGATACCCCAGTGTAGGGAATGCCAGGTGATGAGGCAGGAGTGTGTGGGTGGATGGGAGAGCACCTTCACAGAAGCAAGGGGAGTGGGGACGGTATGGATGTTTGTGGATGGGAAACTGGAATAGGAGATAACATTTCAAATGTAAATAAATAAAATAACTAATAAAAAATTAAAAATAAAAAGTCCAAAGTTCAAAATCTTTCTGTTAACAATGGCAATTTCCTCACTGTAAGCTCTGTAAAATAAAAATTGAAAAGCAGATCACATATTTCCACCATACAATGTTATAGAATATGCATTGCTATTTTAAAAGTGAGTAAACAGAACACTTGACCAAAGCAAGACCAAAATCCAGCAGGGCAAACTCTGCATCTCTGTGTCTAATGTCAAATATCCAGGTCTCCAACTCTTTCAGCTTTGTTGACTGCAACACACTTGTTCATGTCTTTGACTGGTTCCACTCCCTGTGAGCAGCTTTCCTCGGCAGGCATCCCATAGTTTTGTGATCTCTAACCTCTTGAGGTTTCCAAGGCAATACATGCTTCATCTTTACAATTCACACAGTGTCCTTTCTGTGGCTCCATACAGAGACACACCTGACTTATGTCTAGCCACTCTAGCTTTCCTAGTTGTGAAAGAAGATTTCATAATATCTTTTTTTATGTCTTTAACTCTAAAGCCAGAACCACATTCCTGAAGCTGCCAAAGTCTGCTGCGTGTGGTGGCAGTCATTTGATGACTTTGTTTAAATATATCTTTACTAGCTTTCTGTTTTCAATAGTTTCCCTTACTGCCTAAGTTTCAATGTCCTGGAATTTGATCTCTAGAGCAGGATAGCCTGGAACTCAGAGATCTGCCTGCCTCAGCCTCCTGAGTGGTAGAATTAAAAGTATTTACCACCATTACTGAACCTAAACTTTAATCTGTTTTCACAAGTTGGAACCTGAGCTGGGTGGGCTCTTGCCTGTAGGTAGCTATTTCTGTTCTTTTTCTCCTCTTTTTTTTTTTTTTTTGACTGTTACACTCAGAAATGTTTATTCATACCAAAAATTTAATAATGGTGTAACACAAGAACAATGAAGAAAATAGGTGACCAGAAAACAAATAGATTGCAAAGGTAGGTCTTAACTTACCAATTATATCACATATAATATAAATGGACTAACTACACCAATTAAAAGTTGGAAACTGTGAGGACAAGTTTTTAATGATCCAACAACAAATTGTCTACAAGAAACACAGTTTATAAGTTCAAATTATTATTAGGATAATGATTATTATTATTTAATTATCTTTAATCTTTTTTTTTTTACAGTCCAGTCATTATCCCCCTCCCTGTCTACCCTCTGACTGTTCCCTATCCCATCCCTCATCCTCCTTCTCAAGAGGATGTCCCAACCACACTCACCCTAGCAGATTTCCCCATTCCTTGGGGCCTCTAGTTTCTTAGGCATTAGATGCTTCTTCTCTCACTGATATCAGACCAGACAGTCCTCTGCTATACATGTATTGGAGGCCTCATATCAGCTGGTGTATGCTGCCTGTTTGGTTGCTCAGTGTCTGAGACATCTTGGGGGTCCAGGTTAATTGAGGCTGCTGATCTTCCTAGAGGATTGCCTTCCTCCTCAGGTTCTTCCAACCTCTCCCTAATTCAACCACAGTGGTCCCAGGCTTCTGTCCATTGGTTGGATGTAAGTATCTGCATCTTTCTCAGTTAGCTGTTTGTTGGGTCTCTCTGAGGGCAGCCATGTTAGGCTCCTGTCTGTAAGCACACCATAGCATCAGTAATAGTGTCAGGTCTAGGATACAGTCATGGTTTTTCCATTTCTTAAATGTGGCTTCAAGCATTATTTGTCTTTGGTAAGGAAATATTATTACCTGTCTGATAAGAATATGTCAAAGATGATACTTTTCCTGATGTCTAATCTGGAGTTGTTTGTTGTTGTTGTTTGGTTGGTTGGTTTGGTTTGATTTTGGTTTGTTTTTCTGTCACCTAAAAAAATCTTCATGTATAGCAAGTATCACAATAATTTTTATTCCAAGCTAACTGATCATGCTTGTAATAACATAGATTGTTATGTTGCATGACCAAGAATTTCTGTAAGGATTATATGATCATTTTCTTCTGAAGTCATCTGATTAACTGCTTCTCAAAACAGATTCTCCATTTAAGCTTACTCGAATTTGTAAAACTATATACTCTTTGTATGAAGGAGGAGTATATGACAAACTATCTTTGTTGTTTCAGATTGATATACCACACATATGCACACATGCACACACACACACATAAATACAAACATACACATCTTTAATTATGGATTTAAATATTTTTCTTTTAAAAATTTTCAGTACAATATTGTAATAAATATGTTCAATAAAATATGGTATGTACAATATTGTACTACAAACAAGTTTTAAAGTTATATTATAGTAAATTGATCTCATTGTTCACAACCATTCCAAAACAAAAGAATGGAGGAATATAAATGAAGGCTAGGAGTGGTGGCATATTCTTGGGCCTGCAACCTTTGGTGGGAATATGGTATATATAGCAAGATTCTCATTTTAAAGATTGAAATAAAGAAAACATATGTTCTTGCAAATGCTAAGCCTCTCAGATATGAGATCTGGGTTGGCTTAATTCCATGGTGTCATATGTTAAACTACAATGATCAGAGGAAGAGACTCATGCTTGCAAGTTGGTATATTTATGAAGTTAAGAAAAATTTCCTAGGAGAGAGATGGCAGCTAATGCCTAAAGATAGGAAAACCCAATTTGGGTTACTTTAGAAAATCATAATAATATGTATGTGACAAGCATTATATAATTCATAAGACAATATCTTCTTCAATGTGTTAACACGTAATTGCTGGACATAGAAATAAGGACAATTCCTTAAGAAAATGCTAATATATAAACTGGCATATCTCTATAGAAATGACCAGCTACTCTGTGATTGGATGTGAAATCTATTCCTCATGATAAACCTTATATATAGTACTGTAAAAATAGTCAAAAATACATAATGGGGCTGGGCACAAATGTGACTGGGGAAGTTACTGCTGTGGTTTGATATTTAAACAAGACTTTAAACTGCCTTCTATGTTTCTACTCATATGAAAATTCTTCTCTCAGCTTTGATCTGCGGAGCTTCACTTTTCCGAAATAGTTGACCTAAACCAGATGTTTATACCACTCAACTCCAAGGCTCAGAGAACATCATGAAAGGGAGGATAAAAAGAATGGAAGATCTTACTAAAGACAGAGGGGTGAAAAAATATTGTCTTTTTAGTATGACACAGCTATCACAATCATGAACTCACTGCACTAGTCAGTTATAAGTGAGAGAGGGCTTATAGGATCCTACTCCTTGCTCCTGAAAAATTATTAGTTGTAGATGGATGCTGGGAGAGGGTCAATTATTCTTCCTTTAGTTGTGTACCCACTAATAATGACCTCATCAGCATATAATGCTACATCAGAAGTCACATGAATTACCTTGGTTAAACTCAGCAGCTCATACATCAAACCAAAAGACATGAACATAGGGAAGAGACTTGAAGAGAGATGAAGATCTTGAGGGATATAGAAGGGCCATGAGAGACAATATGACAAAAGGCAAATCGGAATATATTACATAAATGTTTAGCATTGCAAAATTTATCTCAGTGAAAAAATATGTAATTTTTAAAACAAAAAATACTTCAAATTATTTATGACAAATTCAATTGCTTTAGGGCTAGAAAAATCTAAAATTTCTCTACTAATATCTAGGACACAATGTTTAATTAGTCCATTTACAGTTATAACTGTGGTGTACAGAAAATAAATTCTTGGATACAAAAATTCACTTTTCAAGGAATATTGTACTATGATATAATACTTTAAAAATAAAGAATGGGACATTTGTACATTACCTTTTAATGTGTAAGGTCTTTAAAACTGGTGGCTATTAAAACATTTAAAACACTATATGTGAATTCTTAATCTTAAGGAATAAAGCAAAGTGCCATGAGGGGCTAAGAGCAAGTAGAATCCCTAGAAGAAGAAAGAACATTCAAAATTATTTATGGGCTTCAGAATAGAAGCACATGATGATGCAAATGCAAAGTGTTGCTGTGGCAACCAACAGATTGTACAATGGATTTGAACTTTTATTTCTTGAAAATTGGATTGCTATGCAATTTGCTATGACAACTTTCAGGAGTAATACTTGGGTAAACATATCATGTTTACATTTGAGAGATATTAAGCTCAACCTACAAAGACAAAGTATTTGGCTTTACTATTATTAACTGTTTTGTCAAAACCTTATTGAGTGCTTTCAGTAGTTTGCACTAACAGGTAAAATATAATTAGTGAGAGCTTTATTAAAAAAAAAGTAAAAGTCAACCACATGTCTATAGAGTATGCAGAAAGAAAACGTATCAATGATCTGCCATTGTTTTCATTGGGATTTATCAGGAAAGAATCAATTTCTTAAGCTTGTAACATTGGCCCTACTCCGATATTGGCAGAACGGCTCATGGGAGAAAGAGTACTTTTGCATACAATTTCAATTATTTAAAAAACATATGGAAGTTCATCATGTTAGAGAAGGCACGGTAGCAGGCTTGTCATCCTTGCCAGGCAACAGGAAGCAGATAATATAGAGAGTGAGAGCAGGGTGTGAAATATCAAAGATCATCTTTGACTTCTTTCTTCATCAGTTTTCTATCTTTTATTATTATTTTTACTAATTATTTCATTCATTTACATTTCAAATGATACCTTCCCAGTTACCCCTCCACAGTCCCCCATCCCATCTGTCTTCTTCCTGCTCCCCTTTGCCTCTATGAAGGTGCTCCCCCACCCACCCACCCACCCACCCACCCACTCCTGCCCCACTTCACCAGCATCCCCAGATACTGGGGCATATAACCTCCACAGGACCAAGGGTCTTCTCTCTCATTGATGCCAGGCAAGGCCATCCTCTGCTAAGTATCTGGAGCCATGTACCCCTGCCAGTACACTCCTTGGTTGGTGGTTTAGTCCCTGGGGCATTGGGTGATCCAGCCAGCCAACATTGTTTTTCCTATGGGGTTTCAATCCCCCTTTGCTTCTCCAGTTCTTTTTTTTTTTTTTTTTTTTTTTTTTTTTTTTTTTTACTTTTCTTTTCTTTATTGGATATTTTCTTCATTTAAATTTCAAATGTTATCACCTTTCCCAGTTTCCCTTCCAGAAACCCCCTATCCCATCTAACCTCCCCCTGTTTCTATGAGTGTGCTTTCTCATCCAACCACCCATTCCCGCCTCCCTGCTCTGGCATTCCCCTATAATGGGGCATCCAGCCTTCATAGGATCATGGGCCTTTCTCCCATTTATGCTCTACAAGGCCATCTTCTGCTATTCTTACACCAGCTGTGAGCATCTTCATGTGAATTGGTCTGGTGCTGACAGAAACTTCCCAGGTAACAACCACATCTGGTTACTTTCAGCAAGCACCTCTCGGCCACAGCAACAATGTCTGAGTATGATCTCTGCAGACAGCATGGATCCCCAGGTAGAGTGGTCCCAAATGACTCTTTCTTTAGTCTCTGCTCCATTTTTTTCTCCATGTCTTTTCTTTGGACAGGAACATTTCTTGGTTAAAAACTTTGAGATTTGTACCCACACATCTATGGTCACTTGATCTTTGACAAAGAAGTTAAAACTATGCAGTAGAAAGAAGACAACATTTTCAACAAATGGTGCTGGTTGTACTGGTGGTCAGCCTGTAGAAGAATGCAAATTGATCCATTCCTATCTCCTTGTGCAAAGCTCAAGTACAAGTGGATCAAGGACCTCTACATAAAACCAGATATACTGAATCTAACAGAAGAGAAAGTGGGAAAGAACCTCAAACACACTGGCACAGGGGAAATTTTCATGAATAGAACATCAATGGCTTATGCTCTAAGATCAACAATCAACAAATGGGACCTCATAAAATTGAAAAGCTTCTGTAAGACAAAGGACACTGTCAATAGGACAAAATGGCAACTCACATATTGGAAAAAGATCTTTACCAACCCTAAATCTGATAGAGGGCTAATATCCAAAATATACAAAGAACTCAAGAAAGTAGAGTTCAGAGAACCAAGTAACCATATTAAAAATGGGGTACAGAGCTAAACAGAATTCTCAACTGAGAAATCTAAAACAACTGAGAAGCATTTAAAGAAATGTTCAACATCCTTAGTCATAAGAGAAATACAAATCAAAACAAACCTGAGATTCCACCTTCATCAATCAGAATGCCTAAGATTAAATACTCAGGTGACAGCAGATGCTTACAAGGATGTGAATAAAGAATAACACTCTTCCATTGCTTGTGGAACTGCAAGCTGGTAAAACCATTTTGGAAATC
>JAJTUV010001894.1:0-253789 GCA_021653895.1 Mastomys natalensis | reverse complement strand
AGAGCAAGGTGGCTCAGACTCAGACAATCAGCCTGCCTCTGTGCTCCTCCAGCCCCCTTCATGCTAGGATTAGAGTGTGCCACCACCACAGTCTTTAACACACTCTCTTATTATTAAATGACTAAGGAAGAAGGGCTGATTTAGAAGCTCTGCTTAGGCGCAATGTGATGCGTGACTCCTCAGTCTCCTGTTACACCGCTTGGTCCTCCCCCTGAATGGTCATGAATCTTGAATATTGTTAGGCTTGACAGTTTTTTGTTTTATTGGTGTCTCTACCAAGTGTGTCTGATCTTCAGATGTCTTCATCAACTGGTCTCTTCCTATAACACAATCTGAATAGAAAGTCTCTTTAAAAACTGTTTCCTGACAGCCTGACAGGCAAGGAGACCTGAGGTCCCATCTGCTCACTCTTCCCAGCACTATAAGGTCATGTAACTGAAGTTGCTCTTTAGGTGGAAGCAGGGTACGAACTCAGGTTACTTACCTTTACACAGCAAGCTTATGGGAACCCACTCTGTGAAGCAAGGAGGACCTTGAGTTTGTAGGATCCTCCTGCTAAGACTTCCAGTGTTTTGCTTTACAGTTGAAAGACCCCATGTCTCTGTTCTGGGCTTTGATGATTCTGTTGTTGTGTTTCCATTTTCTTGATACAAGGTTCCTCTGTGTAGTTCTGGATGTCCTGGAACTCACTCTGTAGACCAGGCTGGACTCCAGCTCCAATCTAAGAGATCACCAATGACTATACCTCCTGAGCATGGGATTAAAGGCCAAAGGTGTGTGCTATCACTGCCGGGCTGTCTTTGCTGATGTCAAGAGTAAGCCTACCTTAATTACTTGGGAGGTATCATGTAGCATTCCGCGGATGGCCTCAAAACTTACTTATGTAGCTATGTTTCCAATGTGTTGGATTTACAGCCATGGACATTGTATTCAACCCAAGGCAAACTGACATTCAAGCTACGTGACCTACCGAGTCATAAGATGACTTTTTATGTTTCTGGGGATACTCATCTCCATTTCTAAATAAAAGAATGACAATAGAATGTGGTCCCGTCATTCCCAAAGGCATTCTGGATAATTTACTAGGGCTTTAAGAGGCAAAGATAAATCAGAAAGTAAATCCGAAGGGTGCTTTCTAGTTCACGTAGTGTTAGACTATCTGGTTGGGAGAGGCAGCTTGAACGGATCTAATTATAGATCCGAGATTTTGCAAATCAGCATCTAGAACTGACTTCATTTCCCAAAGAGGTTCCTTACCAATTCCTGACAGCAGGAGTAGCAAGAGCATTAAGACAAGTGTCTTAACAAATATACACAGTCTCTACCTTGTTGCTGGGGACAATGAGAAAAACCCCCAAGATAAATTCCTACACGTTTTGCGGTACACTGTAACTATGCATCTCACACTGCAAGTCAAAGCGTTTGCTAGTCTTTTCCTTTCCTCCAGGTGTCACTCTTCTTCTAAATGTATACGGATAAAAAAAAAAAACTATTAGTTTTATTAAAACTAAACCAGAAGCCAGTAATTTTGTGGGACTGTCCCCACTTGGATTAGAGAATGAGATTTCCATCGCACAGCTGGGCCCTCTGTTTAAAAAGGCCCAAGGTTATGCAGAGCCCAAATTACGGTGATAATATTGAAATTATGAAGTTATCCCTACTTGGACTTGAACTTAAGAATTTGAGAAGGCAATCTATCAAATTTAAAGGGCCCAGGAAATAAGAGGAAGTACTCACGGTAAGTGTAGAACCGAGTCACGTGAACGTGGTGTTAATACCTCAGCCTGTCTTCATTTATTGGCCTGTAGTTGGTGGCACAACTTTCTGGTTTTGCTAGAGCCTTAAGGTGATACTCAATCAGCCAGGTTTACAGAATATGCTCATCTATTACTAGCTCCTCCTATATATATATATTTATTAAGTAGAGATGTCCCAAGGAGACAAAGAGGAGCTGGGGGGCTCTAAGTCCTCTAGGCAAAACTGAAACACGGGACACTTTAAGTGTCCATAAGTGGCTTCAGTTATACTGAGAAAGAAACAGGTGGGCCTGACAGGGACTCACCCTACAAAAGCAGAGCCCAAATTAGCCCCAGTGACCAATTGTGAGCTTCCCTTCCATACTCTCAAACAGTTTCTCCCTAACTCGTGGGGAAATCCCAAATCCTATGCTCGCTGGCCTTGCAAGCTGGGCGGTTTGATCCTCGCTTCCACCTTGGGATGTCGTATGACAGAAGGCGGGCATCCGGGCCGCGGGGGGTGCAGGCCGGCGCCGGCAGCGTTCACCTCAAGCTGGAAGGGCACGCCAGCAACATGGCCTTGGTGTCTTCGGGAAGGGTGGCGGGCCCTGCTAGTGCCGGGGCCCCTTTTAGGCGCGGTGGGCTGCGCTCCGGTGTGGGAGGGAGGAGCCGGGCGGAGGCCCTGCGGTAGACTCCACCCCACCCGTGAGCCACGGGCGCGCTCCTCCTTTAAGGCTCACCTTGGGGCTCCCAAGAGCCGGGCTGCCGCAGTGAGTAGAGCCTGGCGGGCGAACTCTGGGAACCTGGAGGTGAGGAGGGCACGCGAAGGGAGAGGCTGCAGCTGGCAACAGGAAGGCCGCGCTGGGTGTGAGACCGCGCCAAACGGCCCCGTCAAGGTTGGAAAGGAGGCGGCCGAGGGGGAAGGGGTAGACACACGGCAGAGGCGCCAGCCCAGGTCCCGGCAGGCCCCGCCCCCTGGCCGAAACCTGAGCCGCCCCTCTCCGGGACCCACCCGCCTCGGCCATTGGACAAGATGGAGGAGGGGCGGGACCTGAGCGTTGACACGATGTTATGGCGGGGAGGATTGGACCATGCGGTTTAGGGTAATTAGGGATGTGGGTGGGGAGGGTTTGTAGGTGTCTAAGGATGTGCCTGAGAATCAGTAACTTCCTTCTTTGGCTTTTCCCTTTTGCCTTATACATTTCGATTCTCGGAGAACGGAAAAGATAAAAGCTCCAGCAAGCGACTTTTGAAGGTAAAAGCAAATGTTGACCATTGCACTTCCTCTACCTGCTTTTGCATCTTGCTTCTTAAGGAAATGTCTTTGGTTAATGACTTCAGTCCTGGAGGTTGGACATTAATGCTGAAAGCACGCTATGATGCTAGAGATAAGTGCTTGATGGTCATTGTGAACAGCAGTCATCTTGTTTCTTATATTACGATACTGACCCCATTATGTGGAGTAGAGGCAAAACCAGAAGAAGGCCTGAATGGTTTAGTGTTGTTTGTGAAAACGGTATGAAATCTAAGTCTTACAAAAGCTAATTAATATGAAGGTGCCCTTCAGTCTTTGGGTCCTGGAACCTTATGATTCTGGTCATTCTCATACAACTCCACAGAGCCAGCCCACCTTAGATTAAGCCACAGGATCGGGAGCTGCAACCCTACACTCAAGATCAGGTGTTATGACACTCTCTTTTTGCCCCCATCATTCACAGTATTCCAAAATGAACCAGAACTTCTCTACTTGGCTCTCTCTCTTATTTCTGCTTCCCAGTAACCGTGCAGTGAATGACACAAGATTTATTGATGTTCCATCACTCTTAAATGCCCTGGGTAGAACACGTCTGACTGAAATTCTGTACTTTACTGTGCCTGCTGTGTAATCGGACTATGGGTGGAGGAAGCTGACCAAGGTAGGGCACCTTATCTTTAATCCAAGCCCCAAATGTACGATCCGTTATTTACCACAGACAGTAACAAAGTGAAGAGGTCTCTGTTCCATGTAAGCCAAGTTCTGATAGGTCCTTGTTTTTAGAGGATATAGTTTGTGGCTTATTAGACTTGGTAAAAATGAAAAAGAAATCCCCTATTTCCCCAAGTTTTTCATATACATATTCATACTGACAGCAATGCTATTCTGCTTGGAAATCAGGTGGTTCTTAGGAGTGTACTTTATCAAGAGAAGCTGCACACTGGAGAAGCAATAACATGTTAGACTACCTCCCAGGAACTTCAAAGCTCATGGATCAATATTTGATCCCAATTTAGCATTCACATGGGGTTTCCCTCATTACCCGGAATAGTCTGACCTGGTTCCTTCCCCCATAGTTAATTATCCACAGAGATAGCTAGCAGATCCAGAGGACTAACTCCAGTGCATAAAGTAACAATGAGGCTGTCCCCATAGCAGGTGAGGCTGCCAAAGGGACCAATTATTGTGTGGCCATAATGTAACTGGAGTTTTATAGCTGCACGTGAGAATGAAGGGTAGGGACAGTAAAATGCTTTATGCCCCTTGTTGGATTCTATAGTGTTTTAATACGTCAAATAGTTTTATCGGAAGTTGTTCGATCTGGTGTTCATGTTATAAAATCTATGTGAAAGCGCAGAAATGAAGGGGTTAAGGTTGTACTACACAAAAAGCTGAGTCTGTATCGTCTGTCTGTCCCCTCATTGCTGGGATTTATGTGGTTTCTAACACACACGCCTTACGAATTCTCTCACACCAGTCTACACCCTAGACCTAGTGTCTCTTTCTGAACACAGATGGGAAAGTTAAGACCGCAATTGAATATATAGCGAATTTAAATCTAGGTCCAATATATCTGAGTGAGAACAAGGAAGAGGACACAGAAAACAGATGATACATCATGGTGAATTTGGAAGATTCAAAATGCTCAGGTAACAACAGGTGCACCATGGTGGTCAAAAAGAAGTGGGAGAATGCGAGCTCTAGTCTCCTCTTTAAAGTGGTCTCTACTATAGATAAACAAAACTTCCTTACTTAGTAGTTTGCTCTGTGTGTGTGTGTGTGTGTGTTGTGTACTGGATCGTGTGTATGGTGACATGGTCTCAATATGTCTAGCCATGTGTACATCAATGCTGTTTTTAAGATGTTGTGGAAACCAAGGAATGGGCCACATGTATATATACCCAACATTTGGAACCATACAGGTGGAAGCAGGAAATTCTGGGTTTCAAGGTCATCTTTGGTTTCACAGTTAGTATCTAGGACTGCCTGGTGTATGTGTATATAAAGATCCTGTCTAAAAGAAAAATATTAAATTTATTTGAGTCAAAAAATCTCACTTAATTGCCTAGGTCCTAGGTTGGTGGAGAACTTTGATTCCTCCTGCCTCAGCAACTAGAGTAGCGGGATACAGGCAAACTGCCATGCCTAGCTGAACAAAAGCTAAAACGTAGTTAGTGCTTTAATGTTTCATGGTTACTATCTAACCATAGTACGAGTGTCATCTTAATGAATCCTTACAACCTCTATGAATATATAGGTAATGTACCTTTTAAAGAGAAGGAAATCTCAGATTTTAAAACGTCCAGCCAAGGGCCATTGTTTCATAGCTGGCCTAGCTAGAGCTAATTCACACTCAAGCCGCCTCATTCCGGAGACTCATGTCTCTCTGCAAGGTTTACATTGCCTAGCTACTGGGAACCCAAGGACATACTGCACACTAGGGCAAATACTCTTCACCGAACCACACCCTGGCCATAGAGGTTCGAAATCCGTTGTCTATGGTCTCCTGGAGACATCAGCACAGTGTGTTGCTATAAGGATACTTTAAAAGATAAGGAACTACGAAGTTTCGCCCCTCTGTAAAACCTTTGCTCATCCATAACTGTTGCTACATAACTGGAGACACCCTCCCTAAATGCATACAGATGAAAAAAGAAAGAAAGGAAGGAAGGAAGAAATGTCGCAGTGACATGATCCACGGTGAGCAAGGTAGGAGGGATCCCATCACGATGGGCTCATAAACAAAAGGAAGCGTTTTTGAACACGTGAACTACAACCTTCAACCTAAAAATATCTTGAGAAACAGGTGTTTTTTGATCACCCAGGCTGACTCCGATTCCTTAGCTCAAGCACTCTCTTTGCATCAGCCTCCAAAAGCTGAGACAATTGGGCATGTACTGCTACACCAGCTTTTAAAACAGGCTGCTGCTCTTCAACAATCCATGCCTCACTGACTTTCTTTCCCTCACCCGCAAAAATGGGCATTGATGAGTAACAGTCTAGGAAAAGGGGGCGGATAAGAGTATGTGATGCTTTTCTATGGCAATTGTCAGAACCAGACACATGCGTCCAATCTTCCCGGTGGTTTGCAAAACGGAAAATACAGCAGACCTGTACTGCCTAATGTAAGGCGTAGCAGAGAAGGTCACTGGCTAGTGATCATAGGTGGATTCTTGGTTCCTCATTGACTAGCAAAGACCCACTCAACCTCTCTGAGCTTGCGCTTTATCTGTTAAATAGAATAATGAGACCAGGTTATGGAAAATTGCCTTGAATCCTCTGCACTCTTGAGCTGGGGGAGGCTGATCTCTGAATTCACAAGGCCAGCCTGGTTGCCAGTGCAGTTCCAGGGGACAGCCAGAGCTCACAGAAAAACACTGCTAAAAAAAAAAAAAAAAAAATAGGGGCTGAAGAGATGGCTCAGCAGATATGAGCCTGGCTGTTCTTCTGGGAGGACTGGGATTCATTCCTGCACCCACATTGTGTCTCACAAAGTCTCTACTCAGATTGCAGGCGGATCTAGGACCTTTACACAAACATTATGTAAGCAAAATAGCATAACATAAAAAATTTAAATTATTTAATAAATTTATAAAGTTAATATCAGCACTTGGGAGGCAGAGACAGGCAGAATTTCGAGTTCGATGGCACAGCCTGGTTACAGTCGTGAGTTCATGGACAGCATGGGTACACAGAGAAACCTGTCTCGAAAAAAAAACAAAAAAAAAAAAAAAAGATTAAACAATTTAAAGTAAAAATAAAACAATAATTAAACAATAATTATGATATGGGTGTAGGTATACTTTGCTTGTAGCTCTAGCACTGCAGCTGAGGCAGGAGGTTTGTGGGAAGTCAGCCAGGGATGCAAGCAATACCTATTTCAGAAGTCAAGACCTATGCGGGGTGTGGTGGCACACAGGCCAGTCTGATCCAAAGAGTGAGTCCGGACAGCCAGAGCTACACAGGAGAATCCCTTGTTTCAAACAAAACAATGAAACAAAATCAAAACTAGCAAATAAAGAGTTCTAGTTTGGTAATCTGAGGGGACTACTGGCAAGCTCTTGCATCAAATAAGAAAAGAAAAAAAAAAAAAATCCAGCCATAGGAAATCACATCTATTTCAGTGTCTTTTTTCATGATTGGGAATGTAATTAGTAGCATGGGGACATGCAGGCAAGTTCTTTATCGACGGCCAACTGTAAATGGGAAACATGTATCTCTTTTTTTCTTTTTTTTTTTTTTTACGAGTTACAATGAGGATGGAGAGATGATGGACTCAGCGTTATGAGCATCGACTGACTCTTACAGAGGTCCTGTGTCAATTCCTAGCAACCACATGGTGGTCACAACCATCTGTAATGGGATCCATGCCCTCTTTCTGGTGTGTCTGACGAAGCTACTGTACTCATATACATAAATAAATCTTTAAAAAGAAAAAAAAAAAAAAAAAAAAGAAGCTTTGTCTCTGCTGTTGCTCAACAAAAGTGTTCTAAAGCTGGAAATACATAGCTTAATGGTCAGTACACTTGCTTTCCATGGGCGAGCCTGGGTTTTTTGACCTCCTTTAAAACAGTTTGTCACTGGGTGTGGTGGCTCACACTTTGTCCCTGAGACTTGGAGCAGCGGCTGGTGGACCTTTGAGTTAGAGGCCAGCCTGGTCTACCGATGAGAATTCAGGACATCCCAGGGATACACAGAGAAACCCTGTATTGAAATAAATAAATAAACAAACAATAATAAATGTTTGTCTGATTTTTAATGATAAGACCTTCCTGTCTCAGCCTCTATAGATGATGGGATAACATAAATCCCAGTGGGATTTTGTTTCAGTGCAAGGTTGGTTCCCAGCTCATAGTTTCAGATCTCTACTCTGCTCAGATTAGCTAGGATACTACAGGATTGTGGACTAGTTGACACTGCAAGTCAGAAGAAGGTGTCAGATACTCTGAAATGGAGTTAACAGACAGTGTGAGCCACCATGGAGTGCTGAGATCCAACCCCAGGACCTCATGCAAGAGGGCAAGTGTTTGGGTTGGAGAGTAGCCTCCAGCAAGGTTTGGAGCACCAATGTTCTTCCGGAGTTCAATCCCAGCAACCTCTTGGTGGCTCACACCATCTGTAATGGGATCAATGCCTTTGGTGTGTGTCTGACAGATTACAGTATACTCATATATTTAAAGAATAAATACATCAAATAAATAAATCTTTAAGAGGAGAGATGAGTGCAAGACAAGTATTTAAACACTGGGTTATCACTCGTGACAGGACTTCTTTTTCATGTAAAAATTTCTGGTAGCATCCAGTCTCTGTTTTGAAATGTTTGTTGTAATTTTACAACACTGCAGATAATTAAGAAGGCATCAAACGCTTAAATTAGAACTTGATTTGCCAATGATTAAGAATTTAGGCTCAGCCCAGGCAGGTGGTGGTGTTGGTTGGGGGGGCAGAGGGTCTGGAGAAGAGTGGCTACAGCGTTAAGAGCATTCAGCTGCTCTTCCAGGTTCAATCCCAGCCCCATATGGCAGTTTAACAACTGTCTGTAACTCAAACTCACAGGACCCCCCCACACACAAGACAAACATGAAGACAAAACACCAATGCAAATGAATTTTAAAAATTCAGTAAAAAATATAAAAGGATGTGGATATGTGAATCATAAACTTATGCACACACACACTGAAACTCAAACTCTGTCCCAAGTCATGTCTGTTAAAGCCCGGGTGAGCTGCCTGGGCTAGCCTCCCATTTTGTGGTTCTTACTAATGTTACAAGGAAACTTCTCATGTGCTGTTACTAGGAAGCTCTCATGCCTCAGTTGATTGCCATATTTCGGTTATGTTCTGTGCTTTGGTGTTCTTGGAAATCAATTGTTGGAGTCTGGGAATCGCGCTGAATGTTATCCCACTCAAAAACAGATCTCAATAGGGATGGTAATTGAATGCCAAACTCAAGATTGATGCATCAGGGCCACAGACCTGAGTCATGAAGATGGTTGTGATGTTAAGATCCTTTAAGGCTTTTATGCCGTTAACCCAAACATCTGTGCCAATTGTTTTTTTTTTTAGTCGTTTTTACACCCTCCAAAAGGATTTTGGGATAGGAGTCTTCCTTAGAAACATGTCTTTGTTACACATTAACTTGTTCCATTGGTTTTGGGTATTTATACTGTGGTGGAAACCTTGCCTTGCATGACAGACATTCATGTCTTACTTGCAACCAGGAATCTCAGTTACCCACACATAGGTCTCTTCAAAGCAGGACGTCATTCCCAGGGAGGATTTAGGAACTTAAACTTACTGGACCCCTACTCAAATGGAAGTCTTATTCCAAAGGGCATCTTATAGTGGAGCAGGTGTCTCTCTTACATTGGGTCCTTCCCAGGGGCCCCAGTTTATAAAGGAAAGAACCATTACAAGCTCATTACACAGTGCAGGAAGTACTGCTTGGGTGGTTGGTTGGTCCAAGTTAGCTTAATGTGGATAACTGTACAAAGCAGAGTCTGACTTCTATTGTGATTGGTTTCCCAGAACAGCAACGCAAAGAAATTATGCAAAGCAGTTACAGCGTGTCGAGAAATTTTCTTAGTAACGCATCAGTGAAAAGTTCCATGCTAGACAAAAGTAACAGCTCATAAGGCCATTTAACCAATCCTACAGGGGCCTTTAGTAGAACTGCTTTTGTACAGTTAGCCACATAAGCTTGAACCTAATCAAACACCTAGCTGTATTCTGCACCTATGTATAAAGCTTGTATGGTTTCATTGCCCTTTATAAACTGCCCCTCGGGAGGGACCCCTCCATAAGACGAGGACACCTGTTTCCAATTTAGAAATCCATTGGAGTAAAAACTTCCATTCTGAATAGGGGTCAAGTAAAGTTTAGGTCCCGAGATCCTGAGGAAAACTAGCATCCTCATGGCTGAAGAGACGTTTGTATGTAGGGAAACTGACATCATGGTGGCATGTTTTAAAGATGTATATTAGACAAGGCAATTTTTCCTTCCACAGTTGAAATATCCCCATACAATGGGAACAGGATGAATGTACAACAAAGATATGTCCTAGAGATATCTCCTATCCTTTTTTTTGAGACAGGGTTGCTCTGTGTAGACCTGGACTGTCCTGGAACTCATCTGTAGTCCAGGCTGCGCCTTTCAGAAATCCAACTGCTCTCTGCTTCCAAGTGGCTGGGATTAAAAGGAAAGCGCCACACCGCCCGCTAAAGTTTTTTGTTTTTTCCCCCACGAGATTGATTAACATGCAGGGAAGGACTCGAACCAGGGAGGACTGAGAGCCGCCTCCTGAGCGCAGAGACTTGAGCCGGAGCGCACAACTGGCCGGTTTATAGATCCAATTTTACTACTAAATTCAGAACCTTAGCAATCTGTGGGGCTTCTCTGAGACCTCATATTCTTCACTGTTAGAGTGGGGGAAGAGGTTAAACCTCATAGAATTTCAAGGTTGTTTTGCTTTTGAGGCACGCACTCACAACTAGTTCAGGTTGTGTCAAAACATGCAATCTTCCTCCTAGCTGCTGATGTGTATTATGGTGCCAAGCCCAAGTCTCTTTCTAATAATGATTATCATAACGATGGGGTGTTTTGTTTGTTATTTTGAGACAGTTGTCTTTATGCATAGCCCTGAATGTCTTGGACTTGTTCTGTAGACCAGGCCTCTGCCTCTTGATGCTGGGATTAAAGGTATGTGCCATCACTGCCAGCTCGAAATGACTGTAATTTTTAGTATTTTGTCACTGTGTACAAAAATGGAGGTAAGTCCGAGGAACCAACTTGCAGGATGTCAGTTCCCTTCTCCAAAGTGGGGAATTTGAGGATTAGACTCAGGTCATGCTTGGCAGCACACTGCATTTACTACTGAGCAACTTTCAGCCTTATTATTCCTTTTTTTGGAGTCAGGTCTATGCGTTAGCTGTCCTCCTAATTGTGGGCTATCCTCTGCTCAATTTCTCTTTGTGCTGGGATAAATTGTGAGGCCTCACACACCCAAGCTTTAAAAGTGAAACTGTCTTTGTTTTAACTGAGGGGTGGGTGATATGGCTTAGCAGATAAAGGCCAAGTCTGAAGGACCCGAAGTCTGCACTCTGGACACATGTAGGAGATGACTGGTCCCAAAGGTTGTCCAGGTGACTATGACCTCCAAAGGCAGTTCACAAAAGAATAAATGTAAGATCTAAAGAGCACAACTTTTAACATTCCATCCCCAGAACTTCCAAAAGAAAACAACCACTGGTGGAGAGATGGGTCAGTGGATCAAATGCATTTGTTGCTCTTTGAAAGAGGACCTGGGTTTCAAAACTGTCTGTAACATCAGCTCTGTCCTCTATGGGCACCAGGCACTTACAGGCAAATTTGATACAGCAAAATTAAAATAGAAATCTTGCGAGGGGTGAGGGAACAACAAAGACTGAAATATTTACTTAATACTTAATGCCATAAGACTGTCCTTTTTGTTGTTGTTTGTTTTTGTCTTTTTTTCGAGACAGGGTGTCTCTTGTGTAGCCATGGCTGTCCTGGTTTATAATCTGCTAGACAAGGCTGGCTCGAACTCTGAATCGTCCTGCCTCTGCCTCCCAAGGTGTGGGATTAAATGCGTGCAAGCACGCCCGCGTGCCCTAAGGACATTCCTAAGATAGAGAGGACAATGTTTCATTCTTATCTCTGAACTCCTCAGTTTAAGGTGTTTAGAAGGGTCAAAAGAAAGAAAAAAAAAAAGTTTTCAAAAGGGCCAGGCAGTGTTGGCCATAATGCCCTTGTTAAACTCAAGCACTTGGGTGGCAACGAGGCAGGTGGATTTCTGAGTTCGAGGCCAGCCTGGTTACAGAATAACAGGACAGCCAGTGACTACACAGAGAAGAAACCCTGTCGCAAAAAAACAACACAAAAGGTATATTTGATTTTCAATTATTATGTCCAGTTTAGGATAGTCTTAGATTACAGTGGCTTTGAATATATAAGAATGACAAACATTTATGGCAGGAAGGGTTTATATGTATGATATTTTGCCTGAATGTTTGTATTCCCACGTGTGTACCTGGTTCCCGAAGAGGCAGTGGTAAGCTATCAGATGCCCTGGAATGGGAGTAGTTACAGTGGTTGTGTAAGGATGTGTATGCTGGGATTTGAACCTGTGGTTTGAAAGAGCAGCTAGTGTTGTAACACTGAGCATATCTCCTGCTAAATGGAGGAAATATTGTGAGACAGAGTCTCATCTATGTAGCCAAGGCAGGCCTCAACTATATAATCTTCTGCCTCAGCATCATAGGTTCTGGGGATGGTCTCCTACCCTACCTGCTGGTTTATTTTTTTGAATGTGGAACAAATCAGGGATCTTTACATGTGAGGACAAGGAACTCTGCTATTTCCCAGCCAAAGCAAGATGTAATGTTCGCTGCTGTTTCCATTAGAAAAACTGAGGGCGCAAGCAAAAACCTTTATTAAGTGGCATCACTTTCCTTATTGATACAGCCTTGATTTTCACCCGGGGTTTTGACTTTTTTACCTTGTCTTCTCTTTGGCCCTTTTAAGGGGCAGGGGGGGAAACAACACCAATAAGGCTACGGTTTAAACCTTCTCATTTTTATTTTAAAATTTCCCCCCAAAAATTGGGGCCCAAAGCCTCTGTAATTGGTCTATGCCTTTTGGTAATTTAAAAACCACTTCATTAAAAAAAAAAACAAAAAAAAACAAAAAAAAAAAAAAAAAAAAAAAAAAAATGTTTTCCCAATTCTTTTTTTTTCCCTCGGGGACCCCCAAAACCGGGGTTATTTTTATTTTTTTTTTCCCCGCCAAGGCCCCCCACTCTTGTTTGTTTTCTCTTACGTTTTGTTGAAAGGCCCCCGCAGGAATTAACGGGCCAGGGTCTTTTAAGGTTTAAAAAATCCCAAAATTCCAACCACCTTTCATGTGATAGGGACAGGGTAATAAAAAACGCTTTTACGGTTTCAGGGTTTTTTTTTCACAACCAAAATCTTTTAAAAAGGGAAACCCCCCACCCCCCCCCGTGGGGCCTAAAGGGGGGGGGGCCTTTTTCTCCGTACAACCACTTGAGTTCCGAGGGGGGCACATAGTCTGAAACATGCGAAAGTGTGGGGGGAAAAAGGTAAAAGGAAAACCCCACTTCCAAAACCCCCCAACCCAAAAGAAAAAAAATTTTTAAAGAATCCTTTGGGAAAAAACCACCCCCCCCCCCCCCTCCCCCCCCCCGCTCTTTCCCCCCGGGGAAAAAGGAAAAAGTTCAAAAAAACTTGGGGGAAGGTGGGATGCACCTAAACCCGAAGGGCAAAGGGTTGGGGGGTTTTATTACGGGTCGGGGGCCACAAGTTGTCTTATTTGGGGGCCCGGGTGAGATAAAAGGGGGGGGGGGCTCCGGGGGTCACTGCCCCGGAACAAATTGGAAGGGTTTTCGCTTGGGAGAAAAATGTTCCCCTTTTTTTTCCCCCTAATGTTTCCCTGCGCCGGGAAATATGCCCCAGTACCCCCGGGGGGAAACCGGTTCAAGTCCTAATTTTTGGGGGGTCGGGGGATTTTAAAAAAGGGGGGGTTTTTGTTTTTTCACCAGTTTCCTAAACTCAGTAAACCAGGCCACCAAAACCCGGCTTTTTCCAACCCCCCCCCTTGTGGGTTCCACCCTTATTCCCCCCCAAACCCCCAAAGGGGCAGGGATAAAAAAACCCCCCAAACCCAGTTCATAACCGTAATAACCTCCCCCAAATTTTGGGGGTCCATGAATTTCGCCCGGGTTTTTAACCGAAAAATTTTCATGGTTCTTTCCCGGGCCCCTGAAGACGTTTTTGTTCAATATTTTTCCCTAATTTCTTCGGCGGATTTTCCTCAAGAAAACTTGGGGTGGGCCTCTGACGGGCTTAAGGTACCTAGAAAGCAACTAAAGCCTTCGGTCACTCCCTCTATCTCAGATATTTGCCCTTTGAACTCTTATTTTTTCCTTTCGAATCTAGCTCAAACAATCCTTTTTGTAAAAAAAACAAAAAACGAAAAAAAAAAAATTCTTCTCTGAAATATTCTGTTGTGCGTTGCCCATCCTTTCTTCTTCTCAAGTACTTTCTTTTTTTTTTTTAAAGATTTTTTTTGGGGCCGGAGCGGTGTGGATTGGCGCACGCCTTTAATCCTGCACTTGGGAGGCAGAGGCAGGCGGATTTTGAGTTCGTGGCAGGCCGTCTACAGAGTGAGTTCCAGGACAGCCGGGCTAACCGAGAAACCCTGTCTCAAAAAAAACCAAAAAAAAAAAAAAAAAAAAAAAAAAATTTTATGTATTTATGTTATATGAACGGACGCCACAGAAGGGCTTCGGATCGATTACAGAGGGTTGTGAGCCACCCCTTTGGTGCTGGGAATTAAAACTTAGGACCTCAAGGGAAAAGCAGTCAGATGTCTTAATTGCTGACCCAATCTCTCCAGCCATCAAGTTACTTTCAATGGACACATTTTTTTTGTCCATCTTTGGAACAGGGTCTTACCCTGTAGCCTTGGCCTACTGAAAACTACCCCGGACCAGGCGGGCCTTTAAAATCATAGAAACCACCCCCAAACTCCAATCTGTGTTCCCGAGAATCTTTTTAACTTCCAAGAACCGCTACTCACACCCCTAACTCACTGCCCCACTGGGCAAATGTACATCTTATTTTCCCTTGATTATAAAACCTCAGAAATAAACATGAAACATACCATTAGCCCAAAATATAGGCAGAAACCACTTTAACATAATCCAAATTTTTTTCCTGTGAATTCTTAGTTCTTATGGACATAAGTTTTTAAATTTTTATTAAAAAAATTTAAATTAAAAGTTTAAAAAAATAAGCAAAAATAAAAAAACATTAAAAGACAGGCATAGTGGCATATAGCTTTAATCCCAGCACTTGGCAGGCATAGGTGGGCGGTTTTCTGAGTTCGAGGCCAGCCGGGTCTCAGAGTGTGTTCCCCGCACAGCCAGGGCTACTTAGAAAAACCCCTTTGTCTCGGAAAAAAAAAACAAAAAAAACCCCCAAAAAATAAAGCCCAAAAAGACCCCCCAAAAACCCAACAAACAAAAATGTAAAGGGTGGTTGGCAGGCTCTGAGATAGCACACAACTACTTCACAGGAACGTTTCCTTAAAAGGATTGAGAGGATGGCTCAGTGTTTAGGAAAATGGCCGCTTTTCCAGGGGGACTGGGTTAACAAAATGGGGCTGGCATTTTTTAACTCCAGGGATCTGGCACCCTACACAGACATGCATTTTCTGGCAATACACAAACCACACAAAGTAAAAACAAATCATTACGTTTCCTTGCATATTATTACTGTATAGCTTTACTTACGGTTTCTAGCTAATATAAATTTCTTGAATACAAGACTTTATTTTAAAAAAAGGGTTTATTTATTATTTTATTGCACGAGTATTTGCTTGCATCATGCGTAAGTGGCAAGGAACAGAAGAAGAGGATGTTAGATTTCCCAGAATGTGTTATAAGTCACTCCATGGAGTGCTAGAATTAAACCACGTTCTTCGGCAAATAGAGTATGTGCAACTAACCATGAACTATCTCTCCAGCTCAAGGGAGACTTTGAGTGCAGGGGATACAGGTGTGTACCACCCCAGTATGTTGGGTTTATGGGATGGCAAGGACCAAAACCTGGGTTTCTGTGCTTGCTGGACTAGCACTCAATACTGAGCTACATTCCCTGCTGACAAGACACTCTTATTCTTTTTTAAATGATGTATATATACTATACTGCTATGTGAAACAAGAGTCAGTGTAAGCTGAGGACGAGAGAAATAGGATAATCAAGGCCTAACTTCTACAGCAGAAAAAAAAAAAATTTGAAGTTTGGGGCAAGGAATTCTGGTTATAAACTTTCCAGGCTCTTCCAGATAGGCAGAGCCATGTTCTTGTTGTTTGTTTGTGAGGCAGGGTCTCAAGTTGGTCCTGGTGGCTTGAACTACTGACTATCTGTAGTATCTTCTAGGTACGGGGTTTACAAGCATGCAAATACCATACCTGGCTTAGAGCCCAATACTTTAGATACACAATCAGATACACAAGCATTCTGCTTCTTGGTTTTTTGTGTGTTTGTTTTTTTGAGGTTAGGGTTTCCTCTCTATAATAGGTGGTCTTTGTGACCAGGGCTGGCCTCAAAACTCAGGATCAGCCTGCCTCTGCTGTGGGAATTAATGGTATGACCACCACACCAGCGTTTCTTTTTCTTTTGAAGGACGTGTACCTAATTCTTTGGCCCTAGACAGAAACTGGAACTCAGAAAAGACCCTGCTGGGTTCAGCTCTGAGGGCTGAGATTATCATCATTAAAGGTAGGATGACGTCCTGCTTCTCTCTTCCTTGACAAGGTTCATATTCTTCTTTTTTTTTTTTTTTTTTTTTTTTATGGTTTTTCAAGACTGGGTTTCTATTGTGTACGCCCTTGCTGTCCCGGGAAATCACATCGTAGAAAGCTGGCCTCGCAACTCAGGAAATCGGCCTGCCTCTGCCTCTCCAAGTGCTGGGATAAAGAGGCTTGCGCACACTGCCCGGTCCAAGTTCGTTTTCTAAGCCTGGGGAGCTCTTTACTGAGGAGAGAGAAAAATTACCTCACAACTGACTGGCTGCCATCTGGATTGAATTCGATACGGATCCCATCTGAATGGTCTTCTGGGGTCAAGAGGGGCCCCCAAATTTCCCACTCTAATTCATTCACCAGAGCCTGCATGCTAGTGTTTTCCCCAGGGGGAAGAAGAGAAAGGGGGGTTGCGGGATGGTGCGAGGGGGATAGGGTCATCCAAGGATTTTTCTATCTATCGCTGTTCAAGTTTGGATCTTTGACTCCCAAGGGTCGCTTCCTCCACTTCTCCACTGGTCTTTGTTCTTTCCTCCACAGTGTAGATCCTGGGCTCCTTCGAGCAGGGCAAGTTCCCAGCAGGATCCCAAAAGTAGGGATAGCCAACACAAGCTTTATATTTAGAGTAGTATCAGGATTGCCCACCTGGATTTGTATGAAAACGAAACACAGGCTGTGAGGAGAGCGATCAGTTTATTCCCATGACCGCCAACCTTCTTCCAAGTCCTTCAAAGGCCCTCGTGGGATTCTGATTTTTTATCAGGAAAAGACCACGTTGCAAACACCCGAGGGCTGGAGTTCGGGATGGGGGAAATAGGAATGTGAGAGCTCAGGCACTTGGACTAAGCTCCAGAAACTATGTCTCAAAGGTGGAGGGCCTGGGTATTGTTATCTTTAGCAGTGGACTCGGAGGGCTCACAGAGGTATGCAGTAGCTTTGAGATGGGGGGTTATTCGATTACGCGAGGATGACGGGCGTGAAAGGGGCTGCAGCAAGGGAACAACCAGCAGTAGGCACGAAGCCCAGGGGAGAACACTCCATTACCAGGGGCTATGTGGACTAGCACCAAGGTTTCCAGATCCCTATCCTCCAGAAAGGTAAAGTAGTTCCCGTGCAGACAGCCCCTTTTGTATAGGACTCCGCCATTGCTAAGCACGGGTCCATTCCCAACCCAGTGCGCCCACAAGCCCTCTGACGTCGCATCCGTCCCACCTCTGATCCCTCGGCCGCCGCAGCCGTGGCCAAGGCATGGAAAGCAGCGGACCTTCACGTTGTTTTCTGTGGCTCAAAACATTGCTGCTGGCTGGGAAAACGGGGATGTCCCGGCTTCTCCAGAGAGCTCCGGTGCCCGCCAGGTTCAGGTGGATCAGTGGATCTGGCCTGGCCAAGCTTCCTGCACTTTAACTAGGACCACTCTAAGCGGAGGCATGAGGTCGTGCGAGCCCCCCGAAACTGGACCCTATGCCCTCCCTCCAAACTCTCGCGCGAGCAGGCAGCTTTAGGAGCGCCTCCGAGGCCAGCGAGGACCCCTCGGAAGGCTTGAGGGACCAGACGTGAGTTGGCGAGTCGTCCACGTGGACCAACAATGAAATAGGCTAGACTAGCCTAACGTGTGCTAGCTCAAGTGGTGCAAGGGGATACTGCGTAGGTCCAGGTGTGCTAGGGATTGCCAATGCAGATGGCAATCTAATAGAGGGAGAAGGAGAGACGAATACCTAGGTTTACAACGTATAAAGATTTCATGACACAGCAAATACTTTTCCCAGGAAGCCGCTGCGTATCACTCTGCCTGTAGCTACTGGTCTTTTTGTTTTTTAAAATAACTAGTTGTTATTCCTTCTTGTGCCAAATTAATAAATACCGTCCTTAGGTATGCATGGAAAAAATCAGTTTTGGTTTACTGCCTTTTTGCCGCAGCTCTTGGAGATTTCTTGACTGTTAATCCTCGTGGTGGGGTGGGGGAGGAGGTGCTATGTTAAGATTTATTATTATTAGTTCTCAGGCTGTGAAATAGAGCAATTCCTCTGAATTCCCAGCACATCGCTGGCTCTATCATGAGTTGAATCAGTTTATTTTTGGTCTTGCTATGTAAAGCCCAGGATGCCTTGAAACTCAATCCCGGTGCTGGCTTGCCTGGGAAACTGTGTTTCAGCTGGTCGCTGTTAGGGATTACAGGTTGACACCATGTCCGATCGGAACTTTCTAGGTCTTAAAGATAATACTGGAATTTTGTGCATCGTTCTATGTATTTAGGGTCATAGGCGACTGCAAGCAAAGACCTGACATCGTCCAGGGGAAAACCATTTATGTTCCTCCAGGATCCAGTAAATTGGGTCTCCGAATCTTCATTCTAGGTGTCGATTTGGAATTTTCTTTTTCTATGTCTGGTTAAGTTATATGCAAAGAAAGGTTAGTACAGATGTCAAGGGATCACATCAGCGGTTTTTTTTCTAGTGAGATAAAAAATACTTTTATTTTATAAAACATGCTGTTTTAGCAAATTTTTTTAAAAATTAAACAAAACTCGAGATAGAACGTATGGAAGACAGATAATTCTAAGCCGTGGTCAGGAATGAGGCAGTAGGATCAGCTTTCCTCCACACTGGTTTGATGGGCCAATGAGACATCTTACAAGCGGTCTGCCCAGCCACGGTATGAGCAGCTGGACTGCTTGTGCTGTTGGTCTCTTTACCCTGTGACTGCAGGACTTCAGTTCGCTGGCTGGCTGGGAAATGGAGTTCTGGTCACTAGAGCTCTTTTGTATAGCTATTTAGTTACCAGGATATTATTTACACACCAATCACTTCTCCTGGGTCTCTTTAGGCTTTGTTTCTGGCCCACTGTTTTGCAGAGGATAACTGGGGAGGGGGGGGAATGGCAGCTTGACCCTTTGCAACAATGTCGCCTCGCTTTCCAGTTAATGTAATAGCACATATGTAGACCCTGAGCAGATCCAGTACTGGAAAGTGGACAGGGTAAGCCGACTTGTAGAAGCACCTCTAGTTCTGGGGAACAGACACTGAAGGGGAAGGCAGCTCACAGTGCAGACTGGGAGATGACAGCTGCATCTGTGGGTGAGACAGAACCACAGTGACCAGGGTGAACAAGAAGGCACAGGACACTACTGTTCAGGAGGAAACATGGGGGAGGGAAGGATAGGAGGGAAGGATGGACCCTTCCTCAGATGGGCAAGCAGCTACACACAAGTGTCTCTTAACTGTCTATTGGAAACATGGGTCATGTGTAAAACTGTCAGAGGCTGTTATGTGTAACCAAGCAGGCAGGATATGTTACAATCATGAGGTGGTGTACTAGTTCTTACATATGCATCAAACTACCAACCCAGTGGCCCATGCCTCACCCAAGCTTACTCTTGGGGACTTGTCTGGCTTTCAGGCTCAGGCACATTCCAGTCATCCTTCGGCCCTTCTCATAGAGACCCTGAGCCTTGGAAGGACTCGGGCTCAGTACCACTCTTTGCTTAGCTCCAGATACTTCAGGTTAGAGTTGAAGGGCTGTGCGGCGGCTCTCATACTGTCATGGGTCTCACCTTTGAATCTTTGGTCTGAGGCAAACACAGCACTTAAGGAACTCCACCAGACAAGGCACTCATGCTCTCCTGGCACCAGAAAACTCCCATGTGGATTCCCAGTCTCCAGAAACATACTTTTCTTGTTTTATGTTGACGAGACGCTTCCTGCATTTACTTTTGTGGTCTATGAATGAGAGGGCATGGTTGAATGAAGTCAGAGAGGTGTCGTCAGCATGCTGGGGGGGGAAAAAAAAAAAAAAACAAAAAATACAAAAAAAAAAAAAAAAAAAAAAAAAAAATAAAAAAAAAAAAAAAAAAAAAAAAAAAAAAATAAAAAAATAAATAAAAAAAAAAAAAAAAAAAAAAAAAAAAAAAAAAAAAAAAAAAAAAAAAAAAAAAAAAAAAAAAACAAAAAAAAAAAAAAAAAAAAAAAAACACATAAAAAATTAACAAAAAAAAAAAAAAGGAAAAAAAAACAAAAAAAAAAAAAAAAAAAAAATAAAAAAAAAAAAAAAAAAAAAATAAAAAAAAAAAAAAAAAAAAAAAAAAAAAAAAAAAAAAAAAAAAAAAAAAAAAAAAAAAAAAAAAAAAAAAAAAAAAAAAAAAAAAAAATAAAATCAAAAAAAAAATAAAAAAAAAAAAAAAAAAAAAATAAAAAACAAAAAACAAAATCGAAGTTACAGATGTTGTGAGCTTACACAGCGCACTGGGACTTGATCCTGGGTCCTCTGCAGAGCAGCAGGTGCTTTAACCAATAAGGCAACTCTTCTGACTCGGAAAACGTCTTCTTTAAGTAGTGATAGTTGATAGAATCTGTACTGAATCCATTAGCAGCAAAAAAAAAAATGGTAATCTAAGTTGAGAAATAACAATTCTTATTCAGAATGTGTTCTGTCTTATTGTTGTTGTGTTTTGTTTGTTAAAGAAGGGTTGCGCTGTGTTTGCCTGCTGTACTGAACTCTGACTGTAGACCAGCTGTCTGGTCTCAGACATATCTGCCTTGCCTCCGAGTGTCTTGAGGATTAAGTGGTGTACGAGCATCACCTGGTTTTTGTTGTAGTTTTTATTGTTGCTCTTGTTATGCAGTATCTACTTTACTGCTCAGGCTGGCTTCAAAATTACTCAGCTGAAAGTGTGGCCTCTTTGGTGCTTATAGTTCTCCTTTTTGAAAACAAAAAAAACAAAATACCAAAAACCAAAAACACCAAAAAAACCCCAAAACCAAAACTCCAAGGCCTTTTGTAGATCGAGGTGCCTGAACTCAATAGGTACTGAGATTGGTCTCAAAGTTCTTACATTTCTCCTGTGTCTACTGAGTGGGTTGGCTAGGCAGGCATGTGACTATGCCCAGTTCCTTGTGGTGCTGGTCCTGAGCAAGGACGATGCCAGCTGAGTGTATCCCCTGCCCCCTATTGTTTTTCCTTTGATTTTTTATGAGGACACTGTCACTGGCTTCAGACAACACCAGAAGAGGGCATCAGATCCCATTCAGATGTCTATAAGCACACTGTGCTGGTTGCTGGGAATTTGAGCTTCAAGTATAAAGATTCATGACACAGCAAACTACATTCCAGGAAGCACTGCAGTATCACTCTGCCAGTAGCTACAGGTCTTTTCTGTTTTTAAAAAAACTAGTTGTTATTCCTTCTTGTGCCAAATTAATAAATTACCGTCCTTAGGTATGCATTGGGAAAAATCATTTTTGGTATTATCTGCCTTTTCAGGCAGGCTCTTGGAGATTTCTTGAATTTATCCTCTGAGGATGGGGTGGGGGAGGTGCTATGTTAAGTTTAATATTATTAGTTCTCAGGCTGTGAATAGAGCAATTCCCCTCTGAATTCCCAGCACATCGCTGGCACTATCATGTAGTGAAACAGTGTCTTGCTATGTAGCCCAGGTGCCTGGAACTCAGTCCGGTTCGCAGCTGCCTGGACGTGTCCAGCTGTCGTGTTAGGATAACAGGTTGACACCATGTCCGACTGACTCCTCAGGTCTTAAGATAAACTGGAATTTGTGATCGCTTTATGTATTTAGGGTCCTAGGCGACTGCAGCAAAGACTGAACATCGTCCAGGGGAAAAACAATTATGTTCCTCCAGGATCCATTCATCTGGGTCTCCAGAATCTTCATTTCTAGGTGTCGATTTGGACAATTTTCATTTTCTCATTGTCTGGTTAAGTTAAAGCAAAGAAAGGTAGACAGAAGTCAAGAATACCCACATCACGGTTTTTTTTCTAATGAGATAAAAATACTTTTATTTTATAAAACATGCTGTTTTAAGCAAATTTTTTAAAAAATAAAACAAAACTCGAGATAGAACGTATGGAAGACAGATACTTCTCAGCCGTGGTCAGGAATGAGGCCAGTAGCTCAGCTTCCTCCACACTGGTTTGATTGGCCCATTGAGACTCTACAAGCCGGTCTGCCCAGCCACTGTCTGAGCAGCTGGATGCTTGAGCTGTCTGGATCTCTGTACCCTGTGACTGCCCAGGACTTCAGTTCGCTGGCTGGCTGGGAACTGAGAGTTCTGGTCCTAGAGCTCTTTTGTATAGCTATTAGTTACCCAGGATATTTATTACAACACCAATCACTTCTCCTGGGTCACTTTAGGCTTTGTTTCTGGCCCACTGTTTTGCAGAGGATAAAGGGGAGGGGGGGAACTGGCAGCTAGAACCTTTGCAACAATGTCGCTGCTTTCCAGTTCTGTTAATAGCACCATCTGTAGACCCTGAGCAGATCCAGTTCTGGAAGTGGACAGGGTAAGCCGACTTGAGAAGCCACTCTCAGTTCTGGGACAGAGCACTGAAAGGAAGGCAGCTCACAGTGCCAGCACTGAGGAGAAGACACTGCTCTGTGGGAGACAGAACCACAGAGACCAGGGTGAACAAAGAAGGACCAGGACACTCACTGTACAGGAGGAACATGAGGGAGGGAAGGAAGGAGGCAAGGCATGGACCTTCCTCAGACTTGGGCAAGCAGCTACACACCAGTGTCTCTCTCACTGACTATTGGAAACACTGGGTCATGTGTAAACTGTCAGAGGCTGTTATGTGTAAACAAGCAGGCAGGAGTATGTTACAATCATGAGGTGGTGTACAAGTTCTACATATGCCATCAAAACCTACCCAACCCAGTTTCCCCTGCCTCAGCCCAGCCTTACTCTTGGGACTTGTCTGGCTTTCAGGCTCAGGCACCTTCCAGTCCATCTTTCGGCCCTTCTCATAGAGACCCTTGAGCACCTTGTGGAAGGACTCGGGCTCAGTACCACTCTTGCTTAGCTCCAGATACTTCCGGTAGAGTTGAAGGGCTGTGCGGGCATCCTCAATACTGTCATGGGTCTCACCTTGAATCTTCAGGTCTGAGGCAAACACAGCACTTAAGGAACTCACAGACAAGGCACCTCACTGCTCTCCTGGCACCCAGAAAACTCCCATGTGGATTCCCAGTCTCCCAGAAACATCTTTTCTTGTTTTATGTTGACGAACGCTTTCCTGCATTTACTTTTGTGGTCTATGTATGAGAGGGCATGGTGGCATGAAGGTCAGAAGAGGGTGTCAGGCTGCCTGGAACTGAAGTTACAGATGGTTGTGAGCTATCACATAAGCACTGGGACTTGATCCTGGGTCCTCTGCAAGAGCAGCAGGTGCTCTTAACCAATAAGCCAACTCTTCAGACTCGGAAAACGTCTTCTTTAAGTTAGTGATAGATCTAACTGAAACCATTAGCAGAAAAAAAAAAATGGTAATTCTAAGTTGAGAAATAACTATTCTTTATTCCAGAATGTGTTCTGTTTGTTGTTTGTTGTTTTTGTTTGTTTAAAGACAGGGTTTCTCTGTGTAGCCCTGGCTGTCCTGGAACTCAGACTGTAGACCAGGCTGTCCTGGAACTCAGACATTTACCTGCCTCTGCCTCCTGAGTGCTGAGATTAAAAGTGTGTACGAGCATCACCTGGTTTTTGTTTGCTTTTTATTGTTGCTCTTGTTAAGACAGTATCTCCTTTACTGCTCAGGCTGGCTTCAAACTTACACAGCTGAAAGTGTCGGCCTCTTTGTGCTTTCTAGTCTCCTTTTGAAAAAAAAAAAAAACAAAAACAAAAACCAAAAACAAAAAAACCCCAAAAACCCAAAACTCCAAGGCCTTTTGTAGACCGAGCTGGCCTTGAACTCATTATGTACTGGAGATTGGTCTCAAAGTTCTACTTTTCCTGTGTCTCCTGAGTTGGAAGGCTAGGCAGGCATGTGCACTATGCCCAGTTCCATGTGGTGCTGGTCCCTGAGCAAGGACTCTGCCAGCTGAGCTGTATCCCCTGCCCCCTCATGTTTTCCTTTGTTTTTTATGAGTACACTGTCACTGTCTTCAGACACACCAGAAGAGGGCATCAGATCCCATTACAGATGTCTATAAGCCACTGTGTGGTTGCTGGGAATTGAGCTCAGGACCTCTGGGGAGCCGTCAGTGCTCTCAACTGCTGAGCCATCTCTCCAGGCCTCTTAATCAGTTTTCTACTCTTAATCAGTTCTTACTATAGGGCACACAAGGTAGAACAACTCACCTAGAAAGTACCAAGCAAGGAATCGTAGGGAAATCATTCGTTTTCGGGGCATGTGGAACAGATAAACTGTGTCAAGAACTTGGTCCTTGGGCACCTGGCAGGGACCAGAAGAACAGAAGCCTTGAGATACATGATCCAGAACCTCCCATTCTCTGAATTCAGATATACACCCTGAGGCCAGCAAGGTGGCTCAGCATTTGCCACCAAGTCTGACAACCTTCTTTCAATCCCCAGGACTCAGGTGATGGAAGGAGAGAGGCAATGTGCACAAGCTGACCTTTGATCTCTACACACACAACCTGGTACTTGCAGGAGGAGGTGTGTATGAGTGCACACACACCAAATAAATGTAATTTTGTTTTTTAAAGTATGGAGAGTGAATGAGGGTGGTAGGAGCAAGTTGGGTGGGAAGAAGGCTGTATATGGGGGGTGGGGGGTAGTGCCAGACATGGTAATATATGCCTTAAGTCCTAACACTCAGGAGGAGACAGGTGGACCTCTGTGAGTTCCAAGCCAGCCTGCTCAACATAACTAGTTACAGGGCAGCCAGAGCTACTTAGTGAGACACTGTGTCAAAACAAAAACAAAATAACCCCAAACAAGAAACAAAGGACAACAACAATAAAAACTACACTCTGAAATAAGCCCTGCCCGAACCATGAGGTTGATGACCCGGAAGTCCTTCTGCAGACCATGACCCACAAACTTGACTCCAATATCAATGAGAAAGCGAAGCTTTAAGTAGGTAGACTTGAGAGTTGTGAGGTGCTTTGAGGAAATTTTGGCATCAAGGTCTCCTGGCTTTATCCCCGAGTACTGAGTCAAGTAATCTACTACCTAGGAGTAGAGAAAAAGACAAATCACTGGGTAGGAGAAGGCATGGTCTCTTTCTGCCACTCTTCCCAGAGTTCTTAAGCACTCTATGTAGGCACAGGGCTGACTCTGACGCCCCTCATCTCCTCATACCTGCTCCTGCGTGGAGATGTAGTCATCAATGAAGGGGATACCCTCATTAGGCCCCTGGCCCCGAACACAGGTGATCCTTGCTACTGACATTTGGCTTGGCTTAATGGTGGACTTGGTGCCATCACTGCGTAACTCTGCTTCCTCCTGTGCCACAAGGGTTAATGCGGACACCAGAGAGACACAATTCCTAATGTCCTCAGAGACCCCGTGTCCCATCTTTTGGCTTTGGTTACCTCATTAAGAGTGACAAACTCGGCATCAAGGCCTACCAGGTCCCCAACCTGTGGCATCTCATTCAGCATCAGTGGAATGAAGGTAGTATGTGTTTTCCGTTGCTTCCGTGCCAGCGAGGCTTCTGCCAGCAGCACACTAGCCTCAATGGGGTTCTTGACTGGAAAGAGAATTCAGAGAAGACTGGGCTAGGGAAAAGACTAAGGGGAGACCCCAGGATGGCTGCTCAGAGGCTGTCCATCTATACTGTGATCTCTTGATAAACAAAGCATTTGGGGACAAGAAGTGTACCTGGGTGGCCAGGTCTACAGCCTGAGGCTGACCCCCAGAATCCACATGGAGGAAGGAGAGGACCTACTCCCACAAACTCCTCCTCTCCATACTCTGCTGTGGTACACACACTAATGCACACATACTGAGTAAGTTAAACTGTAATTAAAAAAAATTAAAAGGAGACTGTATTTAGTAACACAACAGATCAAATCAGAAAATTATCAAGAAACAGACCAAGAAAAAGACAGAAATGGTGGAAAAGACAGAATAAGGTTTTTAGTTTGGACCTTACACAATCCAGAAAAAAACAAGCTACAGAGAAACGATCATTTAAAGGTACCGAGTTGGTACCTCTGAAGGAGCTCATGCCTGTACGAGAGAACCCCTTGAGGGTAATGGTTGGAACCGGGGCCAGCTGGCTCAGTGGGTAAACCACTCACTTCGCAAGCCTGACAACCTGAGTTTGGTGTCTGGAATCCACATACACATGCAAGGAGAGAACTAATGTTACAAACTTGTCCCTTGGTCTCTACACACACAATAATAACAATAAATAAACAATAAGAAATGTCATTTGAAAAGAAAGCTATCCTATGGTGGCCATTCTCATTCGCACCACAACAAAAGAGGATAGGAATGTTCAGAATCTAAATCTTAACCTAAGCCACTCTTATCAAGTGTCCTTCACGCCACCCTCAGAATTTCCAGCTACAATATTAGTTAATTTTGTTTTGTTGTTTTGAAATGGTTCTTACTCTATAGCCCAGGTAGGCCTTGAACTGACTGTAGCCCAAGTCATGAACTCATGGCAATCCTCCTGCCACAGCCTTTTGAGTGCTGGGATTACAGGTGTAAGCTACCATCCCCAGCCAGCTTCCAAACTTAAAATCTGATCAGCAGGAATTTCTTTAGTATCCCTGGAAGTTAGCACTAGCTACCAATCCTGAATACTACGAAGATGTCGCCCAGGCTTTCTCCTGAGTCCAACTTAAACTGTCTACGCCTCTGGGCCACTCTGTGCCACTTACTGTTCAGGTTGTATCTGGAATTGAGATTCCTTTTGACATAATACAGGATAGCAGGGACTTTCCAATTCATGTCAAACTGCACGGCTTCATACTAGAGGAGACAGAACACAGGGACTAGAGGGGTAGCTCAGCTGTAGAGTGCTTGCCTATTGTGCCTAAGGCTCTGGGTTTAATTCGGAGCACTGCCTCACTCTCTAACTAAAAGAAAAATACTTGTATCAGGACCCGGGTGCTATTTTTTCTTAAGTCTCCTGATGCCATTTATTCCCAAAGCTTCTCTAGATTCACCATGAACCTTCCTGGCATTCTGCAGGGGCCTGAGAATAAGAACACTAACAGACAGGCAGATGAAGGGGATATGGGCTGTAATTAATCCCACAGTCACGGCACTCTAGAGGCTGAGGCAGAAAGATCACAAGTTCAAGGGTACCCTAGGCCTCACAGTGAATTCAAGAACAACCCAAGTCACACAGCAACACCCACGCCATACCTCCCCAAAAGAATAAGATGGGGAACAGAACTCGTCTTGATTTACCTTATCAATAGGTTCAATAAGGAAGTCATTGAAGAGATACCACTGCTGGTGAGTCACGCCCTGTGTGGGTAGAGAGCCAGGCTAAAGTCAGCGTGATAGCTAGCTGTCTCCTTTCCAGGAGCTGGGGGACAAACCTGGGACTGTGCCGCAGCCACCTCCTCCAGGAACACGCTTCTCTGTGGTGTCATTTCACTCACCTCCTTGCGCTGGTGGTAGGTCTCGCCAACTTTGATGTGAGCCACCAAGCTGCCTCCTGTTCGTGAGTCCAGGATGTGTACCACAGTAGCCATCAGGTCATAGACATAGACACCATGCTCCTCCTCTGCCCTGGCTGGACCCCACTGTGAGGGGGTACCCAGGCTGCTAAGCTAAGTTTAAGGATGGGTTGTGGGATAGGGGACGGGGAGAAAGGGCAGAGGGTAGGGAGTCCTGGGACGGGGAGCCAGGGTAGGGTATCTCCATTTTAGCCCATCTATGACTTCCCAACTCTAAACTGAGTTATTCTAGACAACCCCAGAACTGGTAAGCAGTCCATCTTATTCCTTTCCTTGATCCTCTAAGGTCCTCCGTCCCCTGCCCTGCCTCACCTTCCGCCCCGCCTTCGCTCCCTCAGTCCCTCTCTTCCCACTTTTCAACCGGCTGCACCTCATGCTCATCAGCCCAGTTGCAAACATCCAGCCCTTTGTTCTTAGTCATCTTCATGCGGATGGAAAATGGAAGCCAGACATTTTTCAGCTCCTCGATGGAGGAACAACACAGAAACCCCTCTGGACTCCTCAGCTCCTTCCTATTAGGACAGAAGTGGACATGTGCTCTGAAGATACGTAGCCAGAGAGCAGAGGAATCATCGAGTGGTCCCACCATCTGATGACTCTAAGATGCACCCACCGATCGGCTAAAGCAAACTCCTTGCTCTTCATTTCCCCACCGAACTTCTTTACTGCTATTTTGAAGGCACCCTAAACACAAAAGGAAAGAACATATTCATATACAGAAGTAAACGCAAGAGATAAAGACAAGGAGTCCTGGAAGTCCTGCTCTGCACCATGGTCAGTCATGGTCACTACTCAGCTTGCAGTCTCAGAAATCAGCCTCCTTTGAGCTATTCACTCACAATTAATGACAAAATATCTGGCAGATGTCGGATGTTGCGGTCTGAATCTGAAAGAAGGAAACAAGAATGGCAGAGTCTACAGAAAAAAAAAAAAGCCTAGACATAAAGTGGAGTTCTTCCCACTCCCGTAGAGCCCTGGAGGTGTGCGAACACTGGCAGGCAGACCATGTGGAGTTCTCAGAGAAGCGGGACCCCAGCTTACTCACTGTGGGCTGGTACTTCTCGCAGTTGTCGCACCAGGCCTGCGTGTTCTGCTCCAGGCAGATACTTCGCTTCAGCACCTGAGCAAAGTCATAGTTCTTCCCGGTTTTATCTGAGGAGACACTCGGCACTTCACTCCAAGCTCTCCCTGCTACCCACGGCCTCCCAAGCCCCTCTGTGGTGTTACACGTTATCTGAGGGAGCCTCCCAACCCAGGTGCAGGGATACCACAGAAGCTACTACCCTCAGGGTAGGAGAGTGTGAAGAGCAGGGTGGATGAGGCCCGCACAGTCTCGCTGCCGCAGCGGCAGAGGCTGCAGTTCTCCATCTCACAGCTGAACAGCTGCCCGATGACGGAGTCCCCTGATGAGCAGAAACTGCTGAGAGAGGTGAGGGCAACACACACACACATGCACACGCGTGTACACACACACACACACACACACACACACACACACACACACACCAAGTGTTAGAAGGCCCGTTGAGTCCCAGGGGGCCGGCTTTGGGGGCTTGATTCTTGTTCAGTTCCGTACCTGCCTCCAGCACCTCGGTAAGCCTGGGGCACTTCCAGCTCCTGCATATCCTGATGCAGCTGAGTGAGGATGAAGCGGTTCCACCTCTGGATGAGCCGGGCCAGACTGCCCTTGCCTGAAGCCTCATCTGAGTCGGCGAGGATGAGACCCAGCGCTGAGGCCTCAGGAATGGTTCGGAAAGCTCGGAGGAAATTACTGCCCTGGAAGAGGGTTATGTTGACGGAAATGTGCCATTTGCACAGCCGTGTCCTTTTCAACCATCCACCTTCTGTCCCTCGCTGTTTTGAGTGCCCCAGGTCTCGGAGGGCTGACCTGACAAGGATCGCCGCGAGAGAGGTCCAGCATGTGGAAGAGGAAGCCGAGCTCACACGCCAGGCAGAACTCCTTCTGGCAAAGGTGGTTCTGGATCAGACAGCGAACAGGCTCCAAGAAATAGAGCACCTGGAGGGGGAGCAGGAGAGCTGGTGCGGGGGAACTGGGAGCAGGGAAAGATGGGGAGGGGGGTTCTGTGAGCCACTGGATACAAAGCGTGACTCCAGTGAGGCAATGGAGCTCACAGGGGAGAGACAGCGGTAAGAGGGAGGGTACACAGTAGATGAGGCCAAGGTAGAGCGGGCTGCGCTAAGGAGTCCTAGGAAGAGTAGAGGAGGGACTCAGGGGCAGTGGGAATACAGAAAGCAGGAGGCCTGTGCAGGCTCACGGAGAACCAGCCCTTACCTGGATCATGCAGTTACAGTAGGCATTGGGGATGTGAGGCTCTAGCCCAGCAAACAGAGTCTTATTGTAGTGTTTGAAGTCAAAGTCTTCCAGTCCTAGCTTGGAATATTTGATGGTTACCTAAGGCACAGACAGTTTGAGCAGAATGAGGAGGACAGAGGGCCTCCCGGGTCTAGACTTGTGGAGGAAGCCTTTATGGACTGCATTCAATTACATGTCAGATTCCCTTTCCCCACACGTCCCACAAGACCCCGACCCAGTGTCTCCAGCACCTTCCGGTATTTCTTAGAAACTGTATGGAGAGGCTCCTCGTCTCGCCCTGCGGGTGACTCTGTGACTTGACTGAAGTTGTCAAATTCATGGTCTGACTCCTTTAGTCGATAGGGAATCTAGGGTTTTGGTCGTTTTGTTTTTAAGAGAGAAAGAGAAAGAGAGAGAGAGAGAGAGAGAGAGAGAGAGAGAGAGAGAGAGAAAAGAAACTCCATTGGATTGTTTAACATCTTTGGCTTTCCCTTCTTTTTCCTTTCTGGTATTTTTTATTTTGTTTTGTTTTGAGACAGTCTCACTACATAGCCCTGGTTGGCCTGAAATTCAGTATGTAGACCAGGCTAACTTTGAAATTCTGCCTTTGCCTCTTAAGTGCTGGAATTAAAGGCATGTGCCATCACACTTAACTCTGTTTTTATTTTAATTTTTGAGACAGGGTCTCATGTAGCCAAGGCTGGCCTCAAATTCAATATATACCCAAAAAGCCCCACCTAGGGCTGGGGTTGCCGGTGTATGCCACCTTATCCACTGCCTATTTTATTCTTTTATTTTTCCTACTTTTAAAGCTTTATTATATTCACATTGGTTAATGGAATGCAACTAAGTTTAATTTGTATATGATTTATGATTTTAAAAAATCATCAACCCTGCCATCTACTTTATTTTTATCTATAACAAACATATAAAAAGTCTTCCATCAAAATGCTGCCAACGAAGAAAGAAAGAGCACTGAGAAAACAGGAAAGCAACATAGATCAAATTGTAAACAATTATAAAATTGGGGCAGAGTTCAGCCCCAAGTTCAATTCCCAGATCTCAAGATGGAAGGAGAACCAATTAATTAAAGTCATCCTCTGACCTCCACATGTTCTTGTGATATAGCATGCCTACACTCACTCACACACACGTTTACATTCACTCACACTCACTCACACACGTTTACACTCTCACTCACACACACACTCTTTCACTCACACACATTTACACACACACTCTCACACACACCTCACACCTCCACTCACACACTCATACTCTCACACACACTCTCACACTCACACTCACTCACACTCACACACTCTCACACTCACACATACGCTCTCGCACACTCACTCGCATACACTGACACACCTGCTCACACACTCTCACACCATACTCACATGCACTCACACTCATGCACACTATAGATATACACACACATACACAACATACATGTATATATACATAATAAACAGGTGTAAAATGTTGTAATGTTACAACGTCGGCACTTTCCTCCTCCGTGGCCCGCCGGTCTACCTACTTCCTTACACTGTCCCTAACTGCTCTAGCCCACAGCTTCGCTTTGGAAAGCGCTGGCACAGAGTGCTCATAACATTCATTTGGCATTTAACAACAAGATATAAATAATTTCTGATGGGGTAGTGTCTTTTCTTCAACCAAATAACCATCCTAAGGGATAAAACCTTATCACCTATGTATCAGACATAACGAGCATTTAGCTTCTTGAATTCTGCACACACGTCCCAAGCCTTTACAGTCTGAAAACAAAACAAACACTGATGAGAGACAGGAGAGCACAGCATGCTCGCATCTGAACACACCTGGTTGCGCAGCCTGGTGCGAGGATTGGGAGCATAGCCGATGAAGCCCACTTTCTTCATGGTCCGAAGAATCTCTGCATCCACAGGTGGTGCTCGCCTATAAAGTGTAGTTCTAGGCTTGTGGGGCCATGGCAGCCACCCATGCACTTCCCAACCCATGGGCTCAGAAGAAGAAAAAGCATTTAAGGCAGACAAAAATAACTACAGCAGTGGAATAACAGCCAGGCTAGCAAACGCTTCCGTATCTCCCCCCACGACCCGATCCAGCCCAGCAGTGAATACAACCTGGGAGCAGGAGCAGAGTTGGCAGCAGGCCAGTCGGAGAGCAGTGCGTCAGTGGTAAGCGGGACGGGAATAAGGGAAAGCGGGAGCAGATCCTGGCTCCAGTCCAGAGGAGGCAAAGAGTCCACAAGACAGGGCAGAGCAAACTCAGTTTCTCGGGAGTAGGGGTTGAAGGATGGCTCAGGGGAATCAGTCCAGAGATGCACACAGCCCTCAGAATCCCCAAAGGCCAGGGCCTGCTTGCTGGCTGACACGTCAAACGTCATTAGCAAAGGTCCCACGGGATTCACATGGAAGATGTCGGCTGGATTGGCCAGGCCTGTGGGTTCACAAAACTGGCATTGACCTACGAGGGGAAAAAGGACAGACCAGTGAGCCCTGGAAACTGCAAGGGAAAAACCCTTTACCATTTAATAATGTCAGTAGAGACGTTAATCAGAGGAGGGACACAGGCACATCTCCAGTCAGTCCACTGAGTCCCTTTGAGACAGGGTTTCTCTGTGGAGCCATGGCTGTCCTGACTCTGTGGACCAGGCTGGCCTCGAACTCAGAGATCCACATGTCTCTGCCTCTTGTGTGCTGCATTAAAGGTGTGTGCCACCAGGCTCAGCTAAGACTTACAAGTGTGGCTCTGCATTGGGATATGCACACCAGTGCAGGTGCCTGCAGAGGCCAGAAGAGGGCATGAGACCTACTGGCGCCTCCTACTGTGGGTGTTGGAAACTGAACTCAGGTTCTCTACAAAATACTATGAATACTGGGTCATGAGCCATTTTCTCAGTCCTTTTACTCATTCTTTTTTGTTTTTTTTTACTTTTTTGGTGCACAGGAGATTGATAGGGTGTACAGGAGATACTATTTAGTATAGTGCCTGGCACCTTATGGGCAATCACTCTGTCATTTGGCTGCAGCTCTGGCTTGCCCTGTTTTTTTTCTTAAGACAGGCTATCATTATGTTGCCCAGTCAGGATTTGAATTCACCATCTTTCTGCTGCAGCCTCTCAAATAGCTGGGATCACAGGCCAGTGAGCTTTACTGTCTTCTATGCTCCTCAGACCCATGTCTAAGCAAACCTAGGTGAAACCGTGGGAGCCTGGTGGACAGTTGGTTTTTTTTCCCCAACAGAGAGGTATATGGGTTACTCTTGATGAGCTGGGTCTCTGCTCATGAGCCTGTCCTACCCAGTGCTGCCCCTGTCCTACCCAGTGCTGCACCCATCATACCTGACTGGGAGATGATAGCAAGGCGGGAAGTGTAGGTGGGGATGAAACGCAAGAAGGCTGGATCCACGTGCACTTGAAGCGGCGTGATGGCACGCATCATGCGCAAGTCATACACCTTGAGGAAACGGTCACAGGCTAGGCCAGTGAGGCGGCTGGAGAAGCCGCAGGCAGCCAGCAGGTTGCCATGAACATCGAAATCTGATAGACTCCCTGAGAAGGCATCAAATTCATGCTCCACTTTAAAACTACGGAGGTCTCGCAGAGAAACCTGAAGAAGAAAAGACTTGTTATCTGCCACCTCTGTGACAGGAAAGAGACCCCACCACCTACTTAACCCTGAAAGAGCCCTGCCAGAGAAGACCAAGGTTCTAGGATACTGTCAGAGAAAAGAAAGGCAGAAAGAGAAGCCAAGAGCTGGAAGGGATGACCCAAAGAATTCATTTATCCCTTTGCCTCCAAGGCACCTAGCTGTAGAAAACACCAGGACCCAAGATAATCTCAACAGAATAAGCAGGCCATGACTTAATCCCTCAGAGCCCTCACCTCTCACCCACAGGGAAAGCAGACCCCAGCATCTAGTGAAACATGGCCCATGGTGGGGACAGACACGGAATCTGGTTACCTTGCCAGATGTGTGGCCACAGAAGAAGAAGCGATTTGTCTGTCTCATGATGGTGACTCCGGGTGTCTCAACTGCATACTGAGAGAGAAGAGAAGCCAGTGAGGTGACTTCCCACGACTAAGGCAGAGAAGTCACACCCGCTTCTCAACACACTACAGCCCAAGCACAGCCTCATCAGGACTGCAGCTCCCACGAGGGTCTCTCCTGGGCACGACCCAAACTCATACCTTCTGAGTCTCCTGGACAGTGTTCAGATCAATCTCCAGGATGTGGTTCTGCAGCCCACCCACAAGCAGAGTGTTGTTGTCTGTCAGTAGGAGACTGTGCATATCCTCGCTCTCATCCAGCCTGTGTGAGAAGAGCCAACGGGACAGGGTCTCACCAGCTGCCAACCCTATGGCCTTCCTGTAATTTCCCCCTTTCCCAGCTCGACTGAAAGGCCACTTACAAATAGTCAAATATAATGAGACCCCCACGGGCCATGTACTTGAGGTTGTTCTTGGTGAGGAAAAGGATACCGTTCTCCAGGCTCTGGATTTGCCGCACGTCATCACTGCCATTGACCTGAAAGGATGAGTAGCGCTCCAGAGCTGGACCGAAGAAGGAAGTGGCGTGGCCCTGGAGAGGATGAAAACACACACTTGGGTGAGGCAGGGGCATGGCAGACACTTGCCAAGGATGGAGCATTCCTCAGATTCCCTTTCTGTCTAGACAGTAGAGGCCTGAAGGTAGAGACTAGTCAATCTTAGTGATAAAGCAATGATTATCCGACCTTACATTAATGCAAATCATTATTTTTGTAACTTATTTTTTAATTATTAACTGAAACATTACCTATCATTACAGTCATAGTTGAGGAAATGAGGGTTTATATAAGTAATTATTTTTAAATGTTATTTGTGTGTGTGTATGTGTTCCATAAGGACTGGAAGAGGGCACCAGAACCCCTAGAGCTGGAGTTACAAATAACTGGGAACTGCCACGTGGGTGCTGAGACTCTAACCCAGATCCTCTGGAAGACAACAGGTAATCTTAACCAACCTCAGCTGTTCTTCAAGACTCAAATTATTTTTGTTCATCCAGTCCATAATACTTATACAAACCCTCATTTTATGACCATAATGATAGGTAATGCTTCAGGTAATTAGAGATTTGTTTCTTCAGAAGGCCGGGGACATAAGCTGACCCTCCGCTGGCCACTTGTTCCATGGTCAAGTTTAAGGGTGTCAAAAAACAAAGGTCTCATATAGTCCAGGGTGGCCTGCCCAAGCCGCCACTAAGTGCTCATATCAGACCTTGCTTCATGGCTAAACCTTTTTTGTTGTTGCTTTTTGAGGCAACGTCTCTATATATATCCTTGGCTGTTCTGGAATTTGCTATAAACATCAGGTTGTCTTCAAACCCAGAGACCTTCCTGCATTTGCTTAAATCTTAATCTCTACTTAATCATTACTGTGTCAATGGTTATAGGCCAGAACACAAAGACTGTGAAACACCTCCCCTGCTCTGGCTTATCACTCACTCCAGACTTCTGACTTGAGTTTCTGATTCCTTATGTGAATGCCTTCTTTGCTCTGTTGTTGGAAGAGAGGGTCACACTACGCAGCCATGGCTGTGCTGCCTCTGCCTCCATAAAGGGATTAAATCTGTGTGTCACTACCCATGGCTTCCCGTCTTTGGATCTCTTGAAACATGTACCTCCACACTTACAACCTTGTTTGCTCTCAAAAAGTTTTTAATTACATTTGTGCTTGAGTTTTTCTTTTGTTTTATTCAGTACTGGGAATCAAACCTAAGGGCTCACATATGCTAGACAAGTACTTGGCTTAGATATGTCCCCAGCCTTTTTTTACTTTGAGATAGGTTCTTGCTACATAGTACTTGCTGGCATGGACCTTATACAATCTGCCTTGGTTTCTCAAGCGTTGATGTTACAGGCATGTACACACCTTGAATCCCATTTCTTTTAAAAAAAATGCTTATTTTTGAGACATCCCTGGCTGTCCTAGAACTCACTTTGCAGACCAGGGTGGCCTCAAACTCACAGAAATCCACTTGCCAAGTACTTCTAAGTGCTGGGATTAGACTGGCCTTAATACTCAAGCACTGGAAAAGCTGAATTTTCCCATGCCTTCGGTATATGGACTAAAGGATCCCAGGGCCTGGGGGTGGGAGGATACTAAGATTGGATTCCAGGGCCTCTTGCATTCCAGGCAAGTACTTATCACTGATTCACACCCCTATCTCATTTTGTATGTTCTTCATTGTGCTGACAAAGGAAACAGTGTCTAAGTGAGTGATAAGAGTGAATAAGTGCCTACCTTTCAGCTTCCACCCCAATATACTTTTTTTCAAATTGCAAAGCTAGGCATGGTAGTGCATGCCTCAAATCTCAGCATTGAGGAGGTAAAGGCAGGTAGACCTCTGAGTTCGAGTCCAGCTTGGTCTACTGAGTGAGTTCTAGGACAGCCAGAGCTACACAGAGAGAACCTGTCTTTAAAAAAATAAAAAGACTAGTTCAACTAGGCACAGTGGTATATGCCTGAAATTATAATCACAGCTTAGAGATTTATGCAGGAGTCATGTGTTCAAGGTCATTCTTGGTTACAAACCAAGTTCAAAGCCAGCCTGTGATTTTAAAAAAGGTAAAAGACTAATTACTCAGAATATTGCAACGATAGCAAGCAACAGAGCTACCTAGTTGGCCCAATATGTTCCAAGTACTTGCAGTTCCTGCATGCTGTATTCAGCACTCTATACAAGGCCAGGGGTCTAGGCTAATACAGCCTCCTGCATGCTGTGCTCACCTGTCTATACAATACCATAGGAGTCTAATACAGCCTCCTGCATGCTGTGCTCACCTGTCTATACAATACCACAGGAGTGTATACTAATGCAGATTTCCCTTCTCCTTCACCTGATTCAACATTTTTGAGACAGAGTCTCATGGAACACAGGCTGGCTTTAAACTCAGTAAAGCAGCCAAAGATGACCTTGAACTCCTGTTTTTCCTGCCTGTTCTTCCCTGTGATAGAACTTTGGGTATATAACACCACACTCCACACACACTTATTTTCCAAGACTCAGTTCCGCTGTTCCCTTTGCCCTGGTGGCCCTTTCTGACCATTCTCCAGCTCACCAACGCTCAATTTCCCCTCTGATGTTTAAGGCCAGGAGATCACTTGTTCCGGTGCCTTTCTCTGCCCACCATACTGTGAGTTCTGTAAGGGCAGGAACTGTTTTGGTAGTAGCAGCTGTTTTGAGACAGTCTTAATCCATGCTGGCCTGGAACTTACCATCCTCCTGCCTCAGCCTCCAAGTCAGGGCTATAAGGAGTGATCAACCATGCCTGTCTAAGATCTATGTTGTGTTCTGTTCTGTTCCCTGTGCCTGACTTACTGAACTGAATACATCAGTGAAAAAGTTCATTTCTCCTAATGGAAAAACAATTTATAACCCATGAAATGGTAAATAAGCAAGCAAGGTCTTACAGAGACCATCTGGTTTCATAGCATATATAATACACATTTGAAAACTAACACTGATAACTGCTTAGACTAGCATCAGAAAGAGAAGACAAAATAACTCTAATAGGTATCCAAAGACATTCATTAAATATCCTACAATTATAAACCAGGTGTGGTGCATCCTGAAACACTAGCACTCTGAGGTTGAGATAAGGCTGCTCCTAGTTCAAAGGCACCTAGGCTGCACATAAGTCCTGATCACAAGGTTCTACATAGTGAGGCTGTTTCAAACTCCGACCACACTCCCAATTCTAAATTGGGTAAAAAAACCTAAAGACTGGTATGGATGGCTATAAACTAAGAGATAGGTACAGTTAACCAAAACATGGGCTGAGCTGTGTTGGTGATACACCTATAATCTCAGCACCTGGAGATGATGGTACGATTGGAAAATTTGAGGCCAGCCTGGGTTATAGAGCAAAACCCAATTTAAAACAAAAACAGGACTCAGCCTGGGTTATAGAGCAAAATCCAATTTTAAAACAAAACCAGGATTCGACATGTAGGAATGGGTACAGTGCCTGTGTGCTGTGCATGAAGCCCTGAGGTTTATCTCGGCATGACATACACTGAATATGGCTTTGGCGTCTGTATTTCCAGCACTCGGGAGATAGATGCAGGAGGACCAGAAATTCAAGACCATCCTTGGCTATACACAAAGTTCAAGGCCAGATTAGGATATCGAAACCCTATCTTAAAAAACAATAAACAACAGTCAGATATGGTTGCACACAAACTCAGCACTTCGGAGGCAAAAGCAGGAGGACTGCTATGAGTTCTAGGTCAGCCTGGACTATAGAGAGAGACGTTGTCCCAAAAACACAGTAAGTGTTGGGAGAACTGGCAGAGTGGAATGCCTTATGAGACCAAATATGTAGTTAATCTCTGGAGCCCCAACTCTTTCTCTTGGTTTGAGAGACCCAGTTAACTCTCATCACTTCAACTCAGTTTTGACTCCCTGCAAAGAGCTGTCCTTGGGCAAAGACCAGATAAAGATTTCTAATATACCCTTCAGAAAGGGGTATAGTTCTTACCCCATGGCTTCCCACCCACAGCATCTCCTCATGTAAATCAAAGTGGGAGACAGACACAGGTACTCCTACGTCAGCCACCACGCTGTGCAACTCAGAGTAGACACCTTCCATTATGTGCACTGACTCCTGGACAGGAAGAGCCTCCAAGGCCACTCCCTCTGGGTCCAGCTCCACACTCTGTAGCAAACTTGGATTCAGGTGGGCATCCAGGACTGGGTCCAAGGTAGAATGCATAGCTGGGGAAAATTCGGCCAGTCCAGGATCCAGACCCTCAAAGTTCATGACGATAATGGCCGCTGGTCAGACCTGAGTCACACCTCCCTTGCCACGGTTCCTACAGACACCTGACCCAGCCTTCAGCAGGACAGCACCAGTGAATCTAGAATGGACATCCTGGCCTGCAAGGGAAAGAGGCAGCTCAGTCAGGAATAGGCCTAGGTACTAGAAGTGTCTTCTATGTGGACAGGACAATGAGGTAGGCAGAGGGGCTGAGACTACTAGGCAAAGGAGGAAGCATGCAAGGAAGGGAACATGGGCAATGCTGTACAGTGGGACAACTTTGTCCCTTAATCTGCTCCTCTGAACTTTCAAAGTTCTCTACCACCCCACCAAATGATCTAATTCTTGACTTCCCTTTCTCCAGAACCACAAGATGAAGGGAGCAGGTAGGATAGGGGCTGGAGTTTGGTCGAGAGCTCTGAGATGTTTGTTTCCTAGAATTGGACATGAGACAAAAAGGCTGGGCAGTGAAGGGAGCAAGACAAGTCAGTTTCCCAGAATCCTTTACAGTGGTTACCCAGCATTCTCCAGGGGGTGGGTAACAAGAACGGCCAGTTACCCACAAACGGGGCGGGGGTGAGGGGGAAGTAATGGAAACGGATAGCTACCCAGAATTCTTTGAGCGAACCAGAGAAACTGGTTACCCAGAATTCTCCCCCAGCGCAGGGGACGGGAGGGGAAGGGTTAGGGCAAAGGTCAAGACGTGTTCCTGGGATGCTTACGGGGAATGGGTCATTACCAAGATTTCTCCATGGCGGATATTTTGGAGCGCGTGGAATTCAAACGAGTAGGGGGTAGAGAAAGCGCCGTCAGCTCCGCGGGAAATTCCAGTTTCCCTACTACTCCCCCGCCTCTAGCTCAACCTAACACAAGCAAGACGGACGGCGGATTGGCAGCCATCGCTACCAATCAGCAGGGGCCCACGGACTCACCTCAGCCAATCAGAAGGAGCCAGGTACAGGCCGCTCCGGAGAAGGCGTGTGACGTAAGCTCCGCCAAAACAAGGTTACGGAATGCCACCGGGGACAAACTGAGTCAGGCGCGGACCTATTTGGTGTTGCGAAAAGTAATCCCTTCACTCTTAAGCTTTGTTAAACAAAATTAACTTTAGACTTGGAAAACCAAGCTTTTACGTTCCCTAAATAGGAACTAGACTAAGGGGCGCCAGAGGCTAAGCATTGGGACTCGCCCGGTGGGTATTCCCAGCGTGGCCTTCATCATTCCCGACGTATAGACCTTCATCTTGAAGTGCCTGTGAGCCATTCCAATACCTCTGACCCCGTGCCCCCGAAACTCACTGGCATTTCCTATGACTTCTAGATATGGGGGGAAAAAAAGGAAGCGGGAACCTGATTTCTAGTGTGGCCCAAGTGGCCACCTTTTCTTTATTCCTAAAGGCATCCATCTGAAATTCCCATCCATGTTTGTATCGTCCCCAGAGGTCCCCTAATTTTCCCAAGAAACAAGTCTCCTAGATTGCCAAAATTCCCCTAGAGTGTGGAGCTGGACATTGACCCTCAGAGAGAGATAAACAGTAAACTGAGTCAACTGAGCTGTAGTCGTCAGTCGTTCTGAGGAATTCTTGACTAGCCTTCGACGCAAGAGATCCTACTGCCTCTGCCTCTCCTGTGAGAGTATGTCACCATGTCTAACAGATTCTGAGGTACTGGCTGTGTACTAAACAGCTTTGGAATTGGCCCAAGCTGTGAGATGTCTTAGGTTGCTCAAACTCAGCTGTCATTTCTGTTTTTAAAGGCCCTGTCCCAAAAATGGTCCAAACCTACAATCCCTGCATTCTTAGAGCAGAGGCAGGAGGCCCTTACAAATTCGAGGCCAGCCTAAGTTACACCTGGCAAGGACAAGGCTTGCTATGGCTACACAGTGAATATCTCTTTCAACAAACAAATAGCATAAAGACCGTATTGTGGGATGCCTGTGGAAGAAAGTTCTCACCAATAATAAACTTTTAAATCATTTCTTGGGTCAGGCATAGTGTAAATATATTTGTAATGGCAGTAATCTTGAGGTATAGGCAGGGGGATTAGGGTTCAAGGTTAACTTCTTCTAGACAGCAAGTCCCAGGCTAGTCATACATGAGACTGTTTCAAACAAACAAAAACCAGGCTAAGTGGGATACTGATCCCACCACTCAGGAGGCAGAATGGATTTCTGTGAGTTTGAAGACAGCCTGGTCCACAAACATAGTGAATTCTAGGCCAACCAAGGCTACACAGTAAGACCTTATCTCAAGCCGGGCAGTGGTGGCGCTGGCTTTTAATCCAGCACTTGGGAGGCAGAGGCAGGTGGACTTCTGAGTTCGAGGCCAGCCTGGTCTACAGAGTGAGTTCCAGGACAGCCTGGGCTACACAGAGAAACCCTGTCTCGAAAAACCAAAAAAAAAAAAAAAAAAAAAAAGACCTTATCTCAAAAACCACCCCCCACCTCCAAATAAAAATGTCTTTCTTTTAAAAAAGGTGAAAGAGACTTTCAAGATGATACAGCGGGTAAGAGCCTTGCTACCAACTGTCAGGATCTGAGTTCCATCCCTGGGACTCACATAGTTGTCTTCACATACATACTGTGGCACACAAACATAATAAATTTAAGTGTCTGTCTGTCTGTCTGTCTCTCTCTCTCTCTCTCTCTGTCTTCCTCTCTGTATTCTCTCTCTCCTCTCTCCCCGACCTCTGTGTGTGTGTGTGTGTGTGTGTGTGTGTGTGTGTGTCCTCTGCAGCATTGTGAATCCCAGGCCAGCTTGGACTACCTGAAACTCTATCTAAAAGAACAAAACAAAATAGTAATGGAGTGGGCAAGGGGACATAGGCACTTGGATAGTCCACACACCAAGGAATCCTACACCAAAATAAAGAACACCTAACTCAAAGGATCTCTGGGCTCACAAGTTCTTAGATTCAAATTTTCATACAAGAAGTTAGGTGCTAAGAGACCTAAACAGTCCTACACAGAAATCTTCATATTGAAGCTCATAATTCTTTTTTTTTTTTTTTTTTTTTTTCGAGACAGGGTTTCTCTGTATAGCCCCTGGCTGTCCTGGAACTCACTCTGTAGACCAGGCTGTCCTCGAACTCAGAAATCCACCTGCCTCTGCCTCCCAAGTGCTGGGATCAAAGGCGTGCGCCACCACTGCCTGGCTTTTTTTAAATAATTCTCATAATTGGAAGAGACCTCACAGACCCACAGGAGTTAAGGAGAGCTTGAGCTACTTGGAAAATCAGTTACTTGTTGTTATATTGAGCTAAATTTTCACTATGGAGCCCAAACTAGCCTTGAATTTGTAATCCTCCCTTCTTATTGACCCCAGAACTGGGTATACAGAAAGGTGCCACCACACCACACTCAATAAACTACGAATCAAAATCTACTTCCGCTTGGGTTTCCTCATAGTATCCAATATAATGACACAAATCTTCAATGGAGTCAAGCAAGATAGAGCATATCTGTAACCCCAGCACTTGAGAAGTGGAGGCAGGAGGATCAGAAGCTAAGGTCATTCTCAGCACAGAGAAATCCAAAGCCATTCAGGGCTAAAAAGAAACTGTCTCAAAAAACAAACAGATAAAACAAACAAGAAACTAAACTGCAGACTATAAACTGGGCCTAATGCAGGTCTATAATCCTTGCTACTAAAGCTAAGTTAGGAGACTCAAAATGTGAAGACCTAAACTGGGTGTGGTAGTGCTCGTGCCTTTATCCCTGGGAAGATGATGGCTGCTAGGACACTTGCCTAGCACGCATGGAATACAAAGCCAGATTGGAAGACCAGCAAGCAACCTGAGGTCAATTCCTGGAACCTACACAAAGGTGCAAGGAGAGGGCTGTCTGGACAGAGCTGTCCTCTGATTTCCACAGGCATCCTGAGGCACACATGCACTTGCACACACATAATAATTTTAAACAATATTTAAGCCAGGCGGTGGTGGCGTACACCTTTAATCCCAGCACTTGGGAGGCAGAGGCAGGTGGATTTCTGAGTTCAAGGCCAGCCTGGTCTACAGAGTGAGTTCCAGGACAGCCAGGGCTACACAGAGAAACCCTGTCTCGAAAAAACCAAAAGAAAATAATGATAATAAATTTTAAACAATATTTAAAAGTAGAATTTTGTGGTCGGCACTGCAGCTAGCCATTTCCCAGCCCTGTGGCCTTTTTAAAATGACTTATCTTTGCACCTCAGTCTCCCCAGTAAATCCATGATATAATATGTATAGAATTGATTGAGACTTAGGTTAATGCTCATAAAGTGCTTAGACCAGGTACACGTCACAAAGTGAGAGTTAGATACGAGTTAGCCATCATTATTAGCTATAGTCATTAACCACCTGGGGGAACTTCAACTGGATTTGGAGTCTGGGCATCCGTCTGGAAAGGCCTGTCTAGGAGTGTCTTCAGAATGTGATTTGCATAACGGTTGAGGACCCGCTGACGTCAAGGGCTTCATGAAGTTCTAGGTCAGCTGCAGCCTTGGAAGTGGTTCCAGCTGCAAGACAGCCACTGTGGAGTGGCCCACCAACCCGGCTTCCTACTCAACTGCTGAAGCACCAGGAAGTGAAACAGCTGAGGCCCCGTGTCTCCGACTCACCCCTGTCAATCTCTTCCCACGTCCATTTCCTTATCTTTCTCCTTGCCTTTTATCTCCTATCTGTTAGGACTCTCAGGACCGTGACTAGACGTAGCCAAAGAATATGAGACATTGCACAAAATAAAGCGGACCCCCTCTGCATCCGCTTGTGAATTCCCTTATTCCGTTTATATCTGTTCTGTATGTAGTCAAATCATCTCTCTCCCAAACTGAGCTAATTCCCAGATGCTGGAAATGTTTCATCGAAAGGTAGGCAGACTCATCACAGAATCCTAGTAATAATATTTGAACCAGAAGCTTCATGTGGGCAGTTTAAAATAGTCCTAAAGGGTACTTGTTTCAGCAGGACCCTACTAAAATTGGAAGGATACAGAGAAGATTAGCATGGGGCTTGTGCAAAGATGAAATGCAAACCCATAAAGCATTCTATAATTAAAAAAAAAAAAATAGCCTTCAGTCAGAGGTGGTACATAGCTTTAGTCCCAGCACTCAGGAAGCAGAGGCAGGGGGGATCTCTGAGTTCGAGGCCAGCCTGGTCTACATCTTAATATTATCTCTAGATCCTTCCTGTGTAATCTATCTGATATTTTTGAGCCATGAGTTCTAGGACTGCCAAGGATACACAGAGAAACCCCTATTTCCAAAACCAAACAAGAGTCCTAAGTGAAAGGGGACCCCCCCCCATTAAGAACTTGTCTCTCAGAGGAAAAGTTAACGTTTGAGAGCCTGCCGTGTGGTCATCTATGGCCTCACTCTGACGTCCAGATTGTTTGGGGACCCTCCGCTGGGGTTGGGGGAGTCCCGGCTTCAGACCACCCTCTCCTCCCACGTCCAGCCTCTCTCTCCTAGCTGCTTCCCTGAGGGTTACATCATGGAGGGTGATGAAATCAATCAGCCATCAGTGGATTTTACCCGTGGATGCAATAGGCTGAAAAGCCAGCACGGGTCATTGTTGCTGTACTTTCAACCACCCAGAACTTCTGTCTATGCTTTCTAGCTACGGGGAGGAACAGGGTCTGCAGTGGTTAAGCTGGACTTCCAGTCCTCGACTCCTGAAAAATCGTTACCTAAATCCCGCAAAACCAATGGCAACCGCAGGCTAAGCAGGCTGAGAAATGAAGAGGCTGTCAGTCAGCATTCTCACCGGGGGAAATGCCCTTTCCGCAGCGAGGTCTGGTGGGGGCAGTCATTTCTTATTGTCCCTATGTGGCTTCTCAGATCACAACCTACTTCTGTGGCTACTGTCACCTTCAACACCAGGATCACCCAGTGAAAGAACGTGGAGAGGAGGAGATGCCTCCGTCTCACACAGAAGGCATCTCACAGGAACCAAACTTCGAATCTGAGCTCACCGTGGGATTTGGAGATGAATGAGTGCTGTTTTGGTTTTTCCTCAGGCAAGAGGAAGTGAGGAAATCAGAGTAGGGTTGGGTAAGAATAAAGCCTTGAGAGGCAAAAAATAATATCGGACAGATCACACAGGAAGGAACTAGAGATATTCATTGAAATGTCCATTACTTCCCTGCCCCTTCTGCAGACATCTGTGTTCCTGGAGAGCATGACACATGTGTCCCCGACTTCGGCCTCTAGCCACAACAACCTCACCACTCATTTCCCTTGGAACAGAGGCACATACCTGGGCTCTCCAAAGAGGGAGATGATGCAGGGAGGGGAATCCCACCTGCTCTGAGTCACCTGCTGGTGTAAAGGGCGGGCCTTACAGTGCAGGGACCTTAAAAAGAGACTGCGAGACAAAAGGAAGAAATCGGGAAGCAGCTTAGAATTCGGACTACAGGGTTAGACTCAAAGTGAAAGAAGGCGGATAGAGGGTCCACAGGCCTGGTGCAGATCACAGAGTCACCCAGATCTGAGAAGCAGGCGACAAGATGCTGGATTGCAGAGCGCTAATACTGCTATGGCTGTTGCCCTGGGCCACTCAGGGCCTGGCTGTGTCTAGGAGCAGCAGCCCTGACTGGGCTCAATGCCAGCAGCTCTCTCAGAATCTCTGCACACTAGCCTGGAGCGCACATGCACCAGTGGGACATGTGGTAAGTGTCAGCTCCTGGAACCACGCAGAAAACCTTCCCAAGCCCTTCAAGGGTGTAGGTTTAATGTAAGCTGTGACCCTGGGTGGATCTGAAGGGATGAAGGCCATCATGGAATGAGAGAGGACGGAAGACTGGGGCTTCTGGGAGAGTCGTGAGTCAGTGGAATGTGAGTGAGTGGAATGCAAAGCTGTCCCTCGCCTCATTGGTCCCGCTCCCTCCATTCCAGGATCTACTAAGAGAAGAAGAAGATGAAGAGACTAAAAACAATGTGCCCCGTATCCAGTGTGGAGATGGCTGTGATCCCAAGGACTCAAGGACAACAGCCAGGTACCACTAAGCCGATGTTGGTGTATCTAGGAAGCTGGGTGTCATCAGACCATTTAGCTATTGCATGAGATGACAAGGAGCCACAGTGAGTTTGAAGCCAGCCTGAGCTGTAGGTAGTAAGTTTAAGGCCAAAGCCTAAGGTAGTGGAATGCTGTCTAAAGAAAGAAAAAGGAAAAACAGAAGAAGAAAGGAAGGCAGGGAACTGGGAAAGAGGATCCATATGCCTTTATTGCTTTCTTCTTTCCCAGTTCTGCTTGCAAAGGATCCGCCAAGGTCTGGTTTTTTATAAGCACCTGCTGAACTCAGACATCTTCACTGGGGAGCCTGCTCTACTCCCTGATAGCCCCGTGGAACAGCTTCATACCTCCCTAATGGGCCTCAGCCAACTCCTCCAGGTATGAACCAGGGATCCGGAAGATGGGGCTAGCCAGTGTCTGAAACGGAAACTAGGAGCTTGGTATCTGGAATCCTTTCTGACTGTGTCTTGTGTCCTTCAGCCAGAGGATCGCCACTGGGAGACTCAACAGATGCCCAGCCTGAGTCCCAGCCAGCAGTGGCAGCGCCCCCTTCTCCGTTCCAAGATCCTTCGAAGCCTCCAGGCTTTTGTGGCCATAGCTGCCCGGGTCTTTGCCCACGGAGCAGCTACTCTGACTGAGCCCTTAGTACCAACAGCTTAAGGATGGCTCTCAGGTTCCCGTGGCTACAACGATAAGACTAATCTATCAACCCAGACATCTACAAGCTAATTAACCCATTAGGATTTGTTCCTGTTTTGTTCATTTTGTGTGAAGGGCAAGGGCACCATTATTAAAGAGAAAAACAACAATCCCCTGAGCAGGCAGCTCACTAGAGGAAGGAGATGGAGAAGAGGAATGAAGTCATCCCTTGGCCTTGGAAGCTGGCAAGCAGCTTCATGGCCGAAGGGGAAGGGGGCGGTGGCATTGGAGAAACTGTGAGAAAGCCCAGAGCATCAGAAAAAGTGAGCCCAGGTTTTGGCCAGTAAGAAAAACAAGATAAAGGGAACGTTATACTTTTCTGAGTGACTCAGGGAAATGTGCAGACTCACAGTGCTCCAGGCAGAAGCTCGGTAACTGCCTGCTTAGTCCCTCAGTTCTAACAGAATCTAGTCACTAAAAACTAACAGAACTACCGATACAGACTGACATGTGACACCGACCTGTGACAAAGCTGCATATTTATTAAGTGGGAAGGGAAAATTTTGATATTATTTATCCTTGTAACAGTTTAGAGAATTGTTATTTATTCTATTTATAAAGAATTATGTATTTTTTTTTCAATAAAGATTTATTTATGTGGCTCTCTGGGTCTAATTTCTAAGTATAGTCGGGAGAGAAAAGAGATGGGAAAAGTAGGGCCGTAACAATATGAACCCCTTGACATCTCAGGTCAAAGGACGCAGAACATCGTGAGTTCTGAATGGATACATTTGTGTCAAGTTCACTGAATGACAACATGGTATCTCCACTGCCCGAATATGTTCAGTCCTTTTTGACCTGTATGTGTGATGTCCATGTATGTATATATAGGTTGACGTTTGTGAGCACGTGCATTGCGCATTGTGGAGACCAGAAATTGATGTTAACGCTGGCGTTAAAGGTGTGTGACACATCTCCCAGCTGTGTGCCAAGCCCTCTCACTCGAACCTAGTTTAGCAGATTGATTGGTTAGCAGATTGAAGCTACCCTGTCAGTTTGCTCTGGAGATCCTGTCTCTGCCTCGCAAGGGCTGGAATTATAGGTGGGGTATGAGACCCGTCTGTTATTTATGTAGATATTGGAGCTCCAATTTCCGGTCTTCATGTTTGCCTGGCAAGGGCTTTACCCATTAAACCATCTCCACAACTCCCCTGACTTCGGTTTAAAATATGGTTCCCCACCAGCCTGTCCGGAATTTATGGCAGTTTTCCTGTTTCAGTGCACTGTCACACCTGACTTGAATTTTTGGTGTTTGTTTTTTGAAATGTTTTTGGTGTTTGTTTTTGCTATGTAGTCTTGGAAATCCTTGATACATTGACCAGGATGATGTTCAACTCAGAGCAATCTTCTTGCTTCAGGATCACAGGTGTGTCACCAAGACTGGGAAATTTTTGGTTTGACTTTTCAGACAGCCCAAACAGGCTTTGCACTTGTGGCAGGTCTCCTTCCTCAGCCTCCCAAGTGCTGGTATTGTAGACATGAACTGCCATACCTGGTTTCGGCAGTGTAGTCTAAGACAAGTAAGCTTTCTCTCTCAGTACTGCTTCTCTGATGGCCAAGCAGAGATTACATGGGACTCAGGTCAGGAAGTGGGCAGCACACCTGTAGGTAACATGTTCCCTGATCCATTGCTTTCTTCCCTGACTTCATGGCCAAGGGTGTGTGGGTGGGTGGGTGCGCGCGCGCATGTGCGTGTGCGTGTAAAACCAAGACAGGAACCCAACTCACCACAGATTCAAGTGAGAGTTCAGTTTTATCATAGGGTTGGGGATTGAACCCAAGGTCTCAGGTGTGCTAGACAAGTGCTTTATCGCTGTGCTATAGCCCTAGCCTAGGACTTCGGTTTTGAGCAGGTCAAACATTACAGGAAGATGAAGAACATAACTCCCAAGGCATGGGATTCTCCCTTAAAGATCTCTGTAGACTCCTTCAGAACGAAGATTGTTTAGTACTCGAGTTAAAACTTTAGCCGGGCGGTGGTGGCTCACGCCTTTAATCCCAGCACTTGGGAGGCAGAGGCAGGTGGACTTCTGAGTTCGTGGCCAGCCTGGTCTACAGAGTGAGTTCCAGGATAGCCAGGGCTACACAGAGAAACCCTGTCTCGAAAAACCAAAAAAAAAAAAAAAAAAAAAAGAACTCACTCCATAGTCCAGGCTGGCCTCAAACTCTTGGTAATCCTCCTAGCCCATTCTCCCAAGCACTGGAATTAGATTATTTGCCACCACATCCTGTTTCTTTATTTCCATGGCCTGGACATCAAAGGACATACATTTTCCCAGTGGGATACACACACATCCCAGCACTCAGGTGACTGAAGCAGGTAGATTGTGAGTTTGTTATGACCTGTACTTTATATACAGTGGCATCCTGTCTACAAAAGCCCACCCACCTACCCATCAACCAGAGTGTCTGATTGTGGTGGCATGTACCTGTAATGCCAGTTCCAGAGAGGCAAAGTGAGAGACAGGACTGTGAGTTCAAGGCTAGCCTACTCTATACAAGTTCCAGGCCATCAGGGATTACATAGAGAAAATCTTGTTGCAACAAAACAAACAAACAAACAAAACAATTGAAAGGTGCACATGGAGCATAGAGTCAGATTCAGGTTATTTTTTGTTTGTTTGTTTGTTTGATTGATTGATTTATAAGACAGGGTTTCTCTGTGTAACAGCCCTAGCTGTCCTGAAACTCGCTTTGTAGTCTAGGCTGGCCTCGAACTGACAGAGATCCGCCTGTCTCTGCTTCTCAAGTTCTAGGATTAAACCATGTCTGTTTATTTTTTATTTTAGAGACATGGACTCTTGTATCTGAGACTGTCTTGGAACTCAATATGTACCCTAGGCTGAGCCTTAAACTCCTGACCCTGACTCTACCTTCCAAACACTGGGATTATAGGCACCGGCCTGGGAAGATCCACGTTTATGTCTTGACTTTAACCAGTGACTCAGTAATAACGGAAGCTATATGCCTGTCCCTTCACTACCCCAACAGTCCAAGGGACATAAATTGCTGTGCCGACCAGAGGAAGGAAGGAATGACCAGAGAAATGTCCTGGGGTGGGTTTGAGAGAAGCCACAGTTGATGACCTAATGCCTGTACATTGCTGGCCTTTCTGTCTCTAAGAATTGGCTTTCAGGAACAGAAAGTCTGAGAGTTTAGAGAAGAGACACTTCCACAGTACTTTTTGTTGTTGTTTTTAACAAAAGTTTATTATGATGTACGAAGAACTCCAGGACAACAGTTTGTTCTAGCTATTCAGAATGTGGTGAGAGGTGGTACAGCAGAGGACCCAGGGTCTTACAAAGGAGCAGAATGAAGTGGTACCATCACCTGAGGCACAAGGAACACTCTCTCATATCCACACCCCCTCCCCCCGGCCCCCCTCTCACGGTCCCACTATGCCACCCTGCCTGGCTTTGCTGGATTGCTTAATTTCACGTGTTGGCTGGGCGCTTTTTCTCACAACTTTTGCTTTTGGCTCCTTGAGTTTCTTCTGCTCCTGTGTGTAGCTTCCTTGTCCACCTCCTTGGTTCTTGGTTTGCTTGTGCCGCCTTCAATGCTGGGGCTGGCACTGCTGTCCCCTCTCCCAGTTATTATTAACCCCTTCCTGAACTGTTCTGACGCATCAGGTAGGAAACGGTCACAGGACAGGTCCTCACGTTCGTTTACCACAAGTTGTACCACAAGCACACCTTACAGCGGCGGCAACTGCTCCCTGGCTTCCCCAACAATGGCTAAAGCATAAAGATGTCCGATAAACCTTCAAGGCTCTGAGTCCAAGGAACCTGGTCCTTGCCCAGGTCATCCCTAAGGAACAGAAGTTTTTTTTTTTTTTTTTTTTTCTTTTCATGTCAACAAAACACTGTACAAAAGAAGCGATGCCCTCTTATTCGTAAAATAGTAAAGATAGCTAAGTTCTCTTCAAACGCTCAGCTCTATCAAGTACTATAAGAACTAATTCCCAAGTGCTCAGAAACCATTCAAACTTCCAGGAGTGATTTTCTCAAGCACTGGGGGAGTAGAGTCAAGACAGCCTAAAGCAGCAAAGCTTCACATCTTCTTTAGAGTGTCGGGATTGCTTTGTAGGGGAGGAACTGAGCGTGGCAAAGGTGCTGCTAGCAGTGATTCTGTTTCACATGGTGGGCTGAAGCAGACAGCTCTCAGCCTCTACGGGAAAAATAGGAAATTTAAAACTGGAGTCAGGAGGGAAGGGAGGAGACCTGAGGTAACCGGAAGAGAGAACTGAAGGGCTTGGGTATGGCTCAGTGCCACCGTGGTTGCCCACCATGGGCAAGGCTCTGGGTTTGACAGGACCCAGGGTAGCAATGGAGGAGGAAGGACAGAATTCCATCCATGTCTGAGCTCCCCACAAAGGCCAGATGCTGCTTCACACCGACTTAGCCAATTATCAGAACATTAAAATCATTCCATACGGGAAACACTCCACTGTCTCAGACCCTCTAAGGACCTCCCAAATGTTCTGACCTGCCCTCAAGACCCCTGTGTCTCCTAGCATGGCAGGCAGCCTCAGGATCCTAGAAAGACTATGGCCTGCGTCTGTTCTGACTCTTTGGTGCACCTCTGAAACCATGTTACGCTTTTACCTCTTACTCCAAAGTTCATGGCTAACCCAGCTTAGAAGGCCTCTGTTTCTCATTGTCGGAAGCAATATCCTGATGTGGGAGTTAGGAGGGACAAAACGGAACGCAGCTCTTAGTCCTCAGAAGGAATCAAGGGTCCATCCACGTCAAAATGGCTGGAGCAGGACATGTAAGGCTCCTCTATGATGCTCTGGCCGGCCAACACCGGGTCACCGTTGGGCATGATGTCATCGATATTTATATTGTTTCTGAAGACTAGAGGACACAGAGAGAAACATCGGGCCCTGATCCAAGTTAGAAGCTCCCAACGTTAGCAGTAAAAGTGCACTCTGGGGCTGAAGGGGCTCTTGGGAAATGGAGGACCAGGGTGGAACAGGGGAGGCCCTTGCATTTCCTAACAAAAGAAATCACCAGGAAAGGAATGAGGAAGTCGGAGCTCACCTTTTGGCAATGGTGAGAGATCACTTACTTTCCATACCCTCTGTGTTCAGCTGCTGCAGGTCCTGAGGTAAATCTGGCTCTGCCAACAGCTGCAATGCATGTGCTGGGTCTGGCTCCAGCATGATTTGTGGGTCTGGACTCAGTGCGGGATCTAGTTTCAGCTCTGTGCCCAGATCCAGTCCGGACTGCAGCATTGACTCCAACTCCAGGTCTTGTGCTAACTCCATTGCTGACGCAAGTTCTGCATCCAGATCTAGCAACCCTGGATCCGGTTTGAGCTCCAGAGGCTGCTGCAGCTCGTCCGGCTGCCTAGGTATACCAGGACAGACAATGGGACAAGACTCAGTGGGTGAAATAAAGTGAGGCTCATAGTGCGAGCGGGGGCTGTATGTCTAGCCTAAGAGGGTGGTAGGGAGCTAGGGGTGCTTGTGCACATTTAATCCCAGAACTCAGGGGGCAGAGGCAGGGGGATCTCTTTGAGTTTGAGACTAGTCTTCACAGTGAGATTTCCTGCCTGGGTGATAATGGTGAGGAGAAAAGGGGTAAAGACCATGGGCTTTATCATAAGATTTTATTATATAGGTACAAAATCTCACGTAGCACAGGCTAGCCTTCAAATCTCTACATAGCCAAGGCTAGACCGGAACTTCTGCCGCATCCCACTTCCCAAGCACTGGAATTACAGGCACCAGCTACCACATCTGACCTTGAAATCAGGCTTGTTAGGATTTGAATCCTCTCATTTACGGATCGGGTAAATCTCAGATTATCATTTACAGTTTTTGAACTTTATTTTTATTTTCTGTGTACAAGTATTTTGCTCGTGCGTACGTAGGTACACCACATGCATACCTGGTATATGTGGAGGCCAGAAGAGAGCATCAGATCCCCTGATGCTCGATGGTTGTAAGCCACCTTGCTGGTGCCGAGTACTGAACCCAGGTGCTATGCAAGAACAGCCAGCTGCTCTTAACTGCTGAGCTGCCTCTCTAGCCCTCAGACTATCGCATCAGCAGGAACGACGACACGTAACAGAGGCAAGAGGATGGTTAAAAGCAGAATTCTCGGTATCACCCAAAATGGTTTATAAATTTAATGCTATTTCTACCAAATGCCACTCTTTCCAGAAACAAACTTCACATGCACTCACAAAAGACCCTTAGTGCAGCTGTAGGCTGGGCATGATACATGCCTGTTATTCCAGCCCTTGGGAGGGAGAAGCAGGAGAATCAAGAGGTTCAAAGCCAGCCATAGTCGTATAGTGTGTTTGAGGTACATGAGACTGTTTCAAAACAACAGTTCACATAATAAAATAACACTAAGATATAGTAACCAAATAGCATGGTACCAACATAAAATCAGACATATGGGTCAAGGAAACAGAATGTACACTCAGAGCTAACTAATTTTTTACGAAGGTGACAAATACACACACACACACACACACACACACAAACACACGTACAGCCTCCTCAATAAACTGTAAATCCATTTGCAGAAGAATTAAACTAGATTTGTATCTTCTACCACACACAAAAACCATGGAGCCAGGACAATGGCTCAGCAGGTAGAGGCACATACTATTAAACCTAATAACTTGAGTCCAATCCCATAACCCACACGGTGGAAGGAAGGAACCAACTCTTGCAAATTGTTCACTGACCTCTATACATGTGCTGTGTTATGCACACACATGTACACACATACATACAGAAATAAATATAATTCAGAAATCAACACGGGGGCTTGAGAGAAGGCTCACTGCCAAGTGGCATAAAGCAACAGAAATGCAGAGGACCCATGTTCAGTTCCCAGCACCCATGTAAGGTGGTTCACAACTGCCTATAAGTCTAGCTCCAGGAAGGACTCCAGCCCTCTCTGAGCAGAGGACTCTGGTCCCACAGGTGCCTACACTCATATGTATATACCCACACACACATATATACATAATTAAAAATAATGAAAATACATTTTAAACGGGACATGGTGGTGCACACTTGAGGCAGGCAGATCTCTGTGGGTTGGAGACCAGCCTGGTTTACAGAGCAAGTTCTAAGGCAGCCAGGGCTGCAGAGAGAAATCCTGTTTCTACCTTGAGGAAAAAACAAACAAACAAAAACCCTTAAAGAAAAAAAAAGCTGGGCGGTGGTGGCGCACGCCTTTAATCCCAGCACTTGGGAGGCAGAGGCAGGTGGATTTCTGAGTTTGAGGCCAGCCTGGTCTACAGAGTAAGTTCCAGGACAGCCAGGGCTATACAGAGAAACCCTGTCTTGAAAAACCAAAAAAAAAAAAAAAAAGAAAAAAAAAACTACACAAAAGGGATCAAAGATCTAAATATAAAACTTGAAATTATAAAATTCTAAAAGCAGGCTGGAGAGATGGGTCAGTGGTTAAGAGTATTAACTGCTCTTCCAGAGGTCCTGAGTTCAATTCCTAGCAGCCACATGGTGGCTCACAACCATCTGCAATGGGGTCTGCCCCTCTTCTGTGTGTCTGAAGAGAGCAACTGTATTCATATAAATAAAACAAATAAATCTTTTTTTTTTTTTTCTTAAAAGGTATCTACCAAACAGCAACTTAAAAAATAAAATCCTAAAAGATTTTTGAGGAGAATTCTGCTTTTGCAGAGGTCCTAAGTTCAATTCCCAGCACCTACACTGGACAGCTCATAATTGCCTGTAACTCCAGAGCCTAGAGATGGGAAATCCTCTTCTGTACATATCCACACACAGACACGTAAGTACAATTAAAATAAAATAAATCTTAAAAGAAAGGGAAAAGCTTGCAACAGTGATATAGACGATAACGTAGCCCTGAAAGTATAAAAAACAAAAGCAGAAACCAGATCAACTGTAATTAAATCAAACTAAGAAAATTCAGAGCAAAAGCAACAATCACCCGAGATAACAGGCAACTTGCAAGTGGGAAATAATACTTATAAACTATCCACTCAACAAAGACTTACTATCTAGGAGTTATAAGGAACTAAACAAAAAAAAAAAACCTCAACAGTAAAAGGGCAAATAAGTGGCTGGAGAGATGGCTCAGTGGTCAAGAGCACTGGCTGCCCTTGCAGAGGACCAGGGTTTGGTTCCCAGCACCTGCATGGAGGCTCACAACTTCTGTAACTCCAGTTCCAGGGGATCTGATGACCTCTCCTTCCGGCCTCTGAGGGCACTGAACGCATTCGGTGCACAGGCATGGGAGCCAAAACCCTCCCGCACACCAGTAAAAGTGAATATATCTTTAAAAAGCAAATAATCTTATTTACAAATGGGTCAAACAGCTACTGTTTTTCTTTGAGACAGGGTCTCATTACGGAACCCAGCGTGGCCTCAGATGCTCAGTCCTCCTGGCTCATTCTCTCCTGTGCTGGATTACGGGCCCATGTTGCCACACCTGGCTTGGGTCGAAGATCTGCCCAGACATTCCTCAAAAGAAGATACACACGTGGCAAAGCGTACAAAAAGCTCGTGTTTAACTTGTCATTAGGAAAATGCAAACCCACAGTGGGGTATCATGTCATTGTTAGAATAGCTAATTAACTGAATCCCAATCCCAGAAGGAGCAAATTTACACCTATAAAAATCCCAGCACTCAGGAGGCCAGGGCAGGAAGCATGTTACATGTCACATGTTCAAGGCCAGTGAAGACTACATAATGAGCTTCAGACAAGCCCGGGCTTCTATTTCAGAAAACAAACAAATGAAGGACAGAAAACAGAAGTGGGGTATAAACCCAGCACTTGGGGAAGCTGAGGAAGACTAGCCTCAGCTACACAAGACTCTGCCTCAAAGGAGTGAGCAACAAAGATAGGTCAGCAGTTAAGAGCAGTATTACTGCTCTTTCAAGGTTCCAGGTTTGAATCCCACCACCCACATGGCGGCTCCCAGCCATCTGTAACCTCAGCGCCAGGATTCCAACACCTTTTTCTAGCCTCCACAGGCACCAGATACAGAAGTGTTGCACAGACATACATGCAGGCAAAACATGCATACGATAAGTAAGCTGAGCACTGGTGCCTTTAATCCCAGCACCTGAGAGGCAGAGGCAGGGAGAGCTATGTGAGTTCAAGGCCAGCCTGATCTACATAGCCTGTTCCAGGCCAGCTGTCTCAAACAGAGTCAATCCATTAATTGATCGACCAGTAAATGAATGAATGGTCTGACCGAGCTAGGTTGTTCACTAGCCCTGTACCTTAAAGGACATTTACTGCTTTATCATACTGAAACTCAGTTTCTTTAGCTGATACGGGTCATGCCTCGCATGTGTGAAGCTTCAACAAAATTAGAAAACACACAGAACTCCCAGCAATAACACACCCCTAATAAGCATGGCCAACATTGTTGTCACCTACTACAATGGGTCCTCATAAGGATTCACCGGATTTTTTTTTTTTTCATTAAATCTAGCACCCTGTCATCAGGAAGGGTCGGTCCCACAGGAACGGTTGTGATCATTACTATCAGGGAGACAGTGGAAAAGATGGCAGGAGGAAAAAGATGGAGAGAGGAGCGGCTTGAAGCAGAAAAACACTAGAGGTTGGTGAGTCAGGGAAGGGGGCGGAGAGGAGAGGGAAGGGACTGGAATTAGGCAGATGGAAGCACTGTCAGCCAGAGGAATTCCAGTGAAGGGCTTGTGTCTCACCTGTTAGAGATCACAATGAGTCTATGTTTCAAATATTTTCTCTGTTCTTCAAAGTTAACTGTGGGGATACAGACAGGAGATGGGAGAGATGAATGTGATGAATGTGTTGGTCACACAGGTCAAAGGTCACACAGGTCAAAGGTCACACAGGTCAAAGGTCACACAGGTCAAAGGTCACACAGGTCAAAGGTCACACAGGTCAAAGTTCCCCTAGCGCAAGACAGTCCCGACAAGAGTGCACGCTCTTTATTAACGCAAACGTGCCCTGTGTGTGAAAGGAGGGAGCCAGATCTATATCTACCGATATCTGCGAATACTTTCGTTCTAGGATGTATGCCAATAACCCCAACCTTTTTCCTGGTAGTAGCACCCAAAAGCTTCGTCCCGAGGGATTCGGGGATAGAGGAAGCGGAGCGGGTTCTCGGGGGCGTTCTCTTCGGCAAGAACCTGGTAGTGGCGGATGATTTCTGTCAGCGGGAGCGACTGCAGCACTTCCTTGGTGTAGGGTTCCACGGAGTAGAATTGGACTTTATCTGAAGAACACATGCATAACTAGAAGTGAGACTAGGCCCAGGGATTCCCTGCCCAAACAGACACCGCCCCAAGCCAAGAGCAGACAGAGGATCAGAGTGGGAGAGTGTGTGGGGTGCCTGGGAGGAAGCAGATTGCCGGGATGATACGGTGGTGGGGTGGAGGTGCTGCTGACCGTCGTCCTGGTGCTCCACCCAAGAGCAAGTAATGCCCCCTTCAGAAGTTTCACTGAAGCGCAGTAGGAAGGTGCCAGACATCATCTTCCTCAGCAGTCGGCGTTCCTGGCTGCGGCTCACAAAACCCATGATGCGACTGGAAGAGATAAAGCCTGTTAGACGCCAAGGTCCCGGTCCCACTTGTGAGGATTCGGTGGGATGAGGGGCTGGCTCAGCAGCTAAGGGTATCTCCTGCCTGCCTGACCACCCGAGGTCAATCTCTAGGACCCACGTGGTGGAAGGAGAGAACCTACCCCTGTAAGCTAGCTATACTCTGACCTCCAAGTGCACACGGGCGTGAACACACACGCTTGCACACAAAATAAACACATAAAAATATAATAGAGCAGGGCATTGGAGCGAATGCCTGAAATCCCGGCGCTTGGGAGGCAGAGGCAAGTGTAGACAGACCAATGTGGTCTACACAGCAAGTTCCAGGACAGCCAGCCAGCTACATAATAGACAGACAGACCGACACACCTCTCCCCACCTCCCTCTCTCCTCAACTCCGATACCCTCCACTCAGTGTGGTCGTAAGGACTGCATGAACAGAAGCACCCGGCAGGCTCTGCAACTCAGTAGATGCTTGACAAATACAGACCACAACTGCTATTACTAATGGGGACCTGCACCGGTTTGTTTTGTGTTTTGTTTGTCTCTACCTTGTGCCACCAGGGGGCGCACTAAGCGCAGTCCTGAGCCGAGTTGAGAAAAAACAAAGGAAGACAGAACCAGGCCTTACTCATCTTTCCAGAGATCCATCAGGTGATCATGTACCAGCTCTAGAATTTTGTCCAGCCAGGTCCAGAAAGGGATTTTGCCAGGGGGGCTCTCTCGCTGAAGGTGGAACAGAAAGGCAGGAAGGGATGTGGAACTGCCCTTGTGGGGAAGGGTGGAGGTGGGCCCAGTGTTTGGACCGGGGACTATCGGGACACAGGCTGCAGGGTGTTACCTTGCTGAAGTCTACCCAGGACAACAGTGCATCCTCCATCTTGCAGCTCTTTCCTGTGGACCAGAGTCACAGGCGGTTGGGATGACTGAAGGAGGCCAAGGCCAGGCAGAGGGCACAGGGTAGGGGCAAGCTGAGGCTAGGGAATGGCCGGGGGAAAAAAAAAAAAAAAAAAACGGTACCAAATAGCTTCTTCCTCAGCATGCCCAGCTGCTCAGAATCGAGGCCACGGCCAACATAAGAGGAGAACTGCCAACTTAGCACAGGCCCCAGCAAACTCCAGGGGCTTTCGGAGCTTGGCAGAAGAACTTCTGGTCCTGCAGGGTTGGGGGTGGGACAGCTCAGAGGCAGCGCTTCCTGCGGTCAAGCCACCATTCCTCTCTGCCCTTCACCGGCTTGCCGCCTCCGCCGCTGCCGCCTCCTCCTCCTCCTCCTACCTCGGGAGTTGAGCTGAGCATGTTGAACCAGAGAATGGATGCCCAGGCAATGGAGAGTTGGTTCATGTTAGAGATAATCACTACAGGGAGAGTGTCGGTCTAGGAGGAAGACAGGAGTCACGGTGGAGGACGGAATGTTTATAACTGCAGACGTCTGCGTCAGTGCGTGGGTGACAACCTCCCCGCTCCAGGACTCTAATGTTTGTGCCCTCCTTGCCCCTTCCTCTAAATCTGCTGCCTCTTTCGCTCCCCGCTTCCCAGCACTCACCTGCAGTTTCATCTTCAGACCCTGGTATACGTATTCCACCACGAAGCTGATGATATGTAACTCTTCTGTCACAGGCAGCGGCCCCTGCGGGGGGCACAGTGATCAGCGCTTCCCTTGGTGAGTCGCTGGCCTCAGCTCACTGCTCCGGTGAGCCAGCCGCCAGCCTTACCTTGTTGTTGCCCTTTCCTGCACCCACAGAGCGTTGCTCCACCAGCGTCTGCGAATTCAGGAAACACAATGCCAGGGAAGAGACCCAGAGGACCAGGCCTGGAAATGCTCCAGCTCCTGCTCCTCTGGATTAGACGCCAATTCTGTTAACCCTTCTTACCAAGAAGCCAAAGTCCCAAATTAACCCTTGTCTCTGGCCCTCCTCCGGGGTCAAGGTTTTTTGGTTTGAGGTCAGAATGTTGAACTTCCGGAAGCTGTTCCAGGAAGAAGATACAACGGAGACAAAGCAGTTAGTATCTTTGTTTCTCTCTCTCTTTTTCTTTGTGCAGCCCAGGCTGGCCTTGTATTTCCAATGATTCTTTATGTAGCCCAGGCTAGCCTTGTATTTCCAGTGAGTTTCCTGCCCCGGGCTCCTAAGTACTGAAAGTCAGGTGTGTTCCATCATGGCTTGCTCAGAGTTTTAAAAATAAGCAGGAAAGGGACAGTGAGATGACTAAGCAAGTAAAGGGGCTTTCGGACAAGTCTGATGACTTGAGTTCAATCCCCAGGACCCACATGGTGGAAGGAGACAACATGCCCACTAGTTGTCCTCTGTCCTCTCTCAATTAGGTGTGTGTGTGTGTACACACAATCGCACACACACACAATCACACATATTCTTTCTGTAAGCAAAACGTAAAAAAAAAAAAAAAATTTAAAATAAAAAAATACAACTTAGCAGTAAACCAAAATTCCACTTCACTTCGGATTCCCCCCTCTACCTTTGTCCATGTGCCCCCACAAGTCCCCTTCCTCCCCTTGAACTCCCACGGGGCTGCCACGTGTGCTTTTGCAGGTCACGCAGTATACGTGTCCTTATCATGTACTCACCCTGGTAACTCTGAATTCCTGGAAAGAAAGAGAAAAAAGAAGTCACTGGGAGGTAAACGTAGCCAGGAATTTAGTCTTGGTAGTCAGACCTGTTCACACTGCCTTCTTGAGCTCACATGGACATGGGCATGGCATGGCAGAAGAGACACGGAATCTCTGAGTTTGTGTCCGTGTTTGTCTGATGCATTGGCCATGTCTGGCTGGTGGGGTTGTAGCACAAAAAAATAAGTCTGGGACGTGCTGCATGGCACCTGGCATGTGCTCAGTGTGCAGGAGGTAGGACAGACAGACAGAAGGCAGTCTGAGGGAGGATCCTGCCGGGCAGTGGGTACAGCTGCCTCCAGCCTGTGCCTACTGGCTGTTTTAGTCACACCCTTCAGCTGCCTCAGCTCACCTGTCAATGGAACTTCTGCTCTGAGTGATTCGTTGCCTTCCTGGAGTCTCACCAGCAGTCTGGGGGGGGGGGGGGGGGACAGATGATTGGATACAGTGGTCAATCTCAAATTCTCAATACGGCCAGAGGTGTAGAAAAAAGGAAGGGATTAGGAGGGGAAGGTGAACTGAGGGGGAAAAAGGAAGTCTTTCATGAGAGGAGGGATCTGCACACTCAGAAAAGGCACAACAGCAGTGGAGGGGAGATGAGGCAGAAGCTGGCAAAGGCAACCTTGTTCGGACGGTGAACTTGCTCCCAGTCTTTAGGATGAGGGGTCGATGGGGAGTCTGGGGCATGCAGGGCTGAGTTTCCACTACAAAGGACCTAAGGAAAGAGGTATGGAGAGAAGATGACAGCTGCGTCTGTAACAACCATCTCCCCGTGTTTCTTCATTGTTTCTCCTCCACAGACACCTCCCAGGCCACCAGACCTTTGGAGCAGACGCTGAAGTAACTCCGTGACTTGGGCATTCTGCAGGTGCACCCCTTGGCCAAACATGTCACCCTCATACCCAACCATGTGACTCATCTCCTTCAGCTGCTTCAGTAGCTGTCGAAGATGGAACAAGAACTTTGCTCCAGCCGTCAACCTGGTTGACAGAGTCCAGGGAGAGAGAATGTGTAAGTTTTCTGGGGCCCCACTGAGGCTTGAGCGTTCTCTCTTTAATAGTGTAGAGAGTCGGAAACTGACTTGAGGCTAAAAAGAGCCCGAGGTGTGTGATTTCACCCTTGTGATCCCCACAAAATCAAAGTTGAAGTAGGAGAGTTGAGAGTTCAAGGCTGGCCTGCATTATATACTGTGTGATCCAGTCTCAAAAATAAATAAGTAAATGCAAGGGGTTATTGATGTAGCTCATTTGGTAGAACAAGTAAGTACAAATCCCTAGATTTGATCGCCAGCACTGCATCAACTAGGCACAGGGATATACACTGGAAGTTCCAGCTCTGAGGAGGTGAAAGCAAGAAGATGAGTTCATTTTCAGCTATATAGTGAGTTCAAGGCCAGCCTGGGACACAAGAATTGAATCTCTTCATCATTCCTCTTCACCTCTTTTTTTTTTTTTTTTGGTTTTGGCTATCCTGGAACTCACTCTGGAGACCAGGCTGAGAGACTCAGAAATCTGCCTGCCTCTGCCTCCCAAGTACTGGGATTAAAGGTGAGCGCCACCACTGCCCGGCTCTTCACCTCTTTTGAGACAATCTCACTCACTGAGCCTGGACCTCACCATTTTGTATAAGTGGCTGGCTGGCAAACACTGGTATCTGCCTGTTTCTGCCCACCTGGTGCTGGGGTTATGGGTGCCTGGTATTGTGTCCAGCTTTGAATTGGGTACTGGGGATCTGAACTTAGGCCCTATGCTTGCATAACATGTTCCTGATCCGGCCATTTCCTCAGACCCTCGTTTTTGTGTGTGTGTGTGTTTCCGAAATAGGGTCCAACTATATACTCCAGTTAGCCTGAACTTTTGGTTCCCATGTGTCTGCTCCCTTAGGACTTGGATTACTAGATTCCAACACCACATTCAGCTCAGAACCATCTTTTGTAAAGCCTCAGAAAATGTGCCAACAGCCTGAGACATGGCACAGTGGGTAAAAGTTCTCATCAAGAAAGCTTGGCCACCTGGGTCCCTGGGTTGTGTCCCTGGAACCCATATAAAGATGGCAGTAGACAACCCCACAAAGTTCTCCTCTGAGCTCCATACACACACCAAAGAACATGTGTGCCCTCCCCATTATACAGACACACACAGTAGTAGAACATTTTAAAATTTGAGAAATGGTGTCTGGAGGGACGGCTCAGCAGTTAAGAGCACTGGCTTCTCTTTGAGAGGATCTGGGTTCAATTCCCAGCAACCACACAGTGTCTCACACCTGTCTGTAACTTTAATTCCAGGGGATCTAATACCATCACACAAACATACATGCAGGCAAAACTCCACTGTAAATAAAAATAAATTATTAAGAAGTGTTTTAATGGGGCTGGAGAGATGGCTCACCAGTTAAGAGCACTGACTGCTCTTCTAGAGGTCCTGAGTTCAATTCCCAGCAACCACAAGGTGGCTCACAACCTAGTGTAATGGGATCTAATGCACTCTTCTGGTGTGTCTGAAGATAGTGACAGTGTACTCACATACATGCAATAAATAAATCTTTTATAAAAAAGTGTTTTAATGTACATTTTATAGTATTCCATTTATTTTCTTAAGGATTTATTTATTAAGTGGGCGTGGTAACCCATGCCTTTAATCCCAACACTGGGGAGGCAGAGGCTGGAGAACTGGTCAGTTCAAAGCCAGCCTGGTCAACACAGTGAGTTCCAGGCTATTCAAAGCTACATAGTGAGACCTTGTCTCAAAAGCAAACCAAACAGAGAATAGATTGTGACTGTGGACTAACCCATTCCTTTCCATTGCTTCTTTACCAAAGCAAAGGCTGGACACAGGCCTCCCTGAGCTGTGTGGACAAAGTATACAGTCACAGTCAGAGCAGAGAACAGCTGTTTCCCTTCCCCTTCCTGACTTTCTGTCCTCCTTCCGTGCTGACAATCAAATCTGGGACTTGTGTGTACAGGAGGAGCACTCTCCGGCCGAGCTCCACTGTAGCCCCGCACTTGCTGTACTAAGCACTGTGAGGACTAGGCCCTGTGTGCATGACGATGGGAAAAAAAGCGTCTATTTTTTCCTCTTACCACTGTTCCAGCTGTTCCAACTGCAGCTTGGGTGGTGGGGCTCCAATGCAGGACTTCTGCTGCTCCACCTTCCACTCGTCCAGTCTGGGCAGCAGTAGGTCCACCAGGGTGGTTAATCGGCCAACTAGTCCTTTGGAGATGTCCAGCACCTCCTAGGAATGAGAACTCATGAGGGCTAAGTACCTCTTACCACCCCCATCATCCCATCATCCAGCTGATGAAGAGAACAGGAAACTAAGGCAGTGAGGTCAGAGCTCCCCCCAGTTCCCTGCTGCCCTGACCCCCTCCCCCAGTTTCCTGCTGCCCCCCAGGCCCCCTCCCACAGTTCCCTGCTGTCCCCTGACCCCCTCTCCCCCAGTTCCCTGCTGCCCCCGATACCTCTCTGCTGCCCCTAGACCCCCTCTGCTCCAGTTTCCTGTTGCCCCCTGACCCCCTCTCCCACAGTTCCCTGATGCCCCCTGACCCCTCTGCCGCCCCCTGACCCCCCTCTGCTGCCTCCCAGTCCCGTTACCCCTTCTGTGCTCTGCCTCCCAGTTTCCTGCTGCCCCTGACCCCCCCCCAGGTCCCTGATGTCCCCCCAACCCCTCCACTGCTATCCCCCAGTTCCCTGCTGCCCCTCTGTGCCTTGCCCCCACCTTTCTCATTCTGTCCAGTTCGTTGGCTGTCATCTGCAGAAGGTGCCACTGTTGGCTCTGATGGGGGTCCGAAGACGATGACGTCTTCTCTGAAAGGCAAGACCAAAACTCAGACCACAGGTTCCTTCTGCTCTTTTCTGCCCCCGTGGGCCTCAGTCAGAAACAGAAAATGTTGGACAGGGAGGAAGGAAGAACCAGACAAAGTACAGGCACCTGGAATCCCACAGGCAAAAATTCTGGAAGGACCAGAAGCCCACTCAACCTGCTAAGGCAGTTTTCTACACGATCTCTCCATCATCTGCTGACTACTCCTCAGTTACATTTTTAGCCCACCCTCCACACACACCCTGCACCTCTGTTCTACATATCGACAGCACTACTGATGCTGAAGTATAGGTCCGTACGTGACAACTGCTCGCTGCAGCGTTCAGCTTCGGTTGTCCTTCCTACTAGGTTCCCAAGATGGGCCCTGTCCTCCTCCCACTTTGAGTGGACCTACTTTGATTGAGAACTGTGTATCTGAAGCTGAAGACATCCTGCACGTCCTTTAGCTGCCTGATGGATCTCACCAACATCTGTAGAGGAGATGGGACCCCAGTGAGGCTGCTTCTGAGGCAGATGGGACCCCAGTGAGGCAGCAAAGCAGAGTCCTCCCCACCCAACACTTGACACATCCACCAACCTCAACCACAGCCTGTAACCCCTTGATTCGAGTTTCAATCTCATTCTGCTGGCTCTCCACAGCTGCTCCGGGGGCGGGCCTGGGTTGCACCTGAAGTAAGAGGTTCTGAACGTGTTTGAACTCTGACATGTTTTTCATTTGTTTGTCTGGTTTTGTTTTCTTTTTTTTTGGTTTTTCGAGACAGGGTTTCTCTGTGTAGCTCGGGCTGTCCTGGAACTCACTCTGTAGACCAGGCTGGCCTCGAACTCAGAAATCCACCTGCCTCTGCCTCCCAAGTGCTGGGATTAAAGGCATGGGCCACCACCGCCCGGCAGCTGTTTTGTTTTCAAGACAGGGTTTCTCTGTGTAGCCCTGGCTGTTCTGGAACTCACTATGTAGACCAAGCTGGGCTCGAACTTGCAGAGATTCACCTGCCTCTGCGGCCCAAGTGCTGGGATAAGCAGCATGGGCTGCATCCCCCCGACTCCCGCCTGAACTCTAAAATCGGGACCTGAAATTTTACTGCAGAGTGAGGAGGGAGATCCTGGTCTGAGACGAGTTCCCCCAGTGTCTTCCTCTTGCTGTCCCAGGGGCTTTCAAATGTCAGTATCACACTGACCTTACCTCTTGAGTTCTTTGGGCCTGATTCAGAATCCTTTTCTCTTCCAGAAGAAGATTAAAGATCATCTCAGCCAACTGAGTCGGGCCATTGGGAAAGGTCTAAGCAGGAAAGACAGAAGCACAATCCCATTCAACTACCTTAATGACCTGCCAATCCAGACCCTGACTTCAGTGTCTCCAGTATTTTTCCTCCTTCACAGTCCCTGAATCTAGATTCAGTCCTTTACTCTGCTCGGGATACCCCAAGTCCAGACTGTGTATCCCAGATTTTTTCCTATACTCAAAGGCTAGTGCTTTGATTCCCGGCTCTTCCAGGTACCTGAATGTCCCGGCTGAATTTTCGCAAGTTATGCTGCAATAAAAAGTAATCGGAGTCTGAGCTGTAGTGGTCCCACTGGTTTAGCTGGTCCAGGATGTTGAAGTATAGCAAGTTGGCCTTGGAATGATCATTGCCTAGCACAGCTTCCTCCCTGAGGAAGGGGTGTGACAAGGGCTCTGGTAAGCCACCTGCTGCTCTGAGATCTCCCAGGACGCCGCTAGGACCCTGTGTGCTCAGAAGCAGCCACCTGGACCCCCAAGCCCTCACCAGTTCTGGTCTTCAATCCAGGCAGCCAAGTGCTGTCGAACGTCCATTGGCAGGATGCTCTGGGAGTAGAGCTGGTGTAACTGGTCCAGGAGTGGGCTGTCAAGGTTCTGTAACATCTCCCACTGCGCCATTTGAACTCTGAACGGGAAAAGACATCCGTTCTCTACTGGGCGTTTTATTGAACCAAATCATCTATAATCTCATGGTTTATTTATTTATCGTTTGGTTTATAAAACACACAAACACAAACAAATCCAGGGTCTCAGGAACCCAGCTGGACAGGAAGTCGAAGCGATCCTGCCTCAGCTTCCTAAGTGCTGGGCATTCAAGTGGTATGCCTATATACAGGTAGGCAAAATGCATACACTGAGGTAGTTTGAATGTAATTGGCCCCCAGAAGCCCATAGGGAGTGGCACTATTAGGGGGTGTGGCCTTGTTGGAGTAGGTGTGGCCTTGCTGGAGGAAGTGTGTCACTGTGGGGGCGGGCTTTGAGGTCTTATATGCTCAGGCTATGGCCAATGTGGTACACAGTCTCCCACTGCCTTTGGATCAAGATGTAGAACTCTCTTCAGCATCATGTCTGCCTGTACACTGCCCTGCTACCCACTATGATGATAATGGACAAAATCTCTAAAACTGTAGGCCAAACCCAATTAAATATTTTCCTTTATTAGAATTGCCATGGTTTCACAGCAACAGAAACCCTAATAAAGTAAAATGGAAGTTTCTGGATATGTCAGGTGATGCAGATTCACCCAAAAACACGTGAGTGTGTATCACGTGACATATCCAGAAAATTCACTTTAACTAAGACATACACATAAAATAAATTTTTCTTGTTTTGTTTTTGAAACAGGGTTTCTCTGTGTAGCCCTGGCTATCCTACAAGTAGCTCTATAGATCAGGCTGGCCTTAAATTCAGAAAACCGCCTTCCAAGTGCCTGGATTAAAGGTGTGTGCCACTATTACCCAGCTATAAAATAATTTTAGACTAATAATTTAGGGCATGGGAAGGGGACTTGAGAAGGAGGGGGGAGAGAGAGAGAGAGAGAGAGAGAGAGAGAGAGAGAGAGAGCTGTCCAGGAACACGTGAAGAGAGGAAAGAGGGGAGAGAGGGAGAAAGGGGTCCCAGAGAGAAGAGAGTCAGAGAGAAAAAGAGCAGAGAGCTAAAATAATTTTTTAAAGATATAGAAAGTATTAGTTTACATTGCCCCTACTCCCAATCTTGGTTTTTGTCCTTTCTCTCCGAAGAGTAATTGTTATAATTTACTGCAGTTTTTCTAGGGAATACTATTTAACAGTTGCAACAGTTAGCACTTTTTATTTTAGTGGTAAACTTTGAAATACACAAAAGTATTATTTGTAGAGGCCATGTAGCACATGCCTGTAATACCAACACTTGGCAGCTGGAAGCAGGAGCACTGAGGGTAGCCTTAGCTACATAATGAATTTGAGGTCAGCCAAGATGACATAAGATCCTGCTTCAAAGGAAAAAAAAAAAGTATAGGGGTTATTAATGTACATATTATCCAACTTAACAAGTGATATTTCCACTAATGGTTTCTAGTTCATCCAGTTAATTTCCATTGGATTTTGTGAGTCTGTATTTGTTTATGCTGGGCTAAGGCATAAACAGTAAAGACCGATGTTGGTCTTGAGTATTCGTGATTTTTGCTGTCCCTGAGGCTTTCCTTAGGGCCAGGTAAGGAAAGATACCTTACCAACTGCCCACCATCCAGGCAAAGACCTATATTTAAAGGTGTCTTAAGTACCACATAAAGAACTATTTGACCTTTAAGACTGGAGCATTTTTTATGACTTCTGTGAAATCCCTGGTCTTTGGGTGAATTGCCAAATGTGTGAAGACCCAGAAGTTTCATATTAAAACTGTTTTCCCTGTCACAAAGCAGGTGTGCTCTCCCATTTTTCCCTTCTCGCTGCTGCCTCTTGTCTATAATGGGAATTAAAATTCCATCATCACGGGAATGGAGAGATGGCTTTGTGGTTAAGAGCACTGACTGTCCTTCCAGAGGTCCAGAGTTCAAGTCCCAGCAACCACATGGTGGCTCACAGCCATCTGTAATGGGATCCAATGCCCTTATGGTGTGTCTGAAGACAGTCAACACTGTACTCACATACATTAAATAAATAAATAAATAAATAAATACTTCTTCATCTTGCTCCCATCAGCTGCCACAGGAAGCCTCTATGCTCTGATCTATGAGTACAGTCGAATTATTAGGAATCATTCAATCGCTTTATTTTTTTTTGGGGGGGGGAGCCCTGCAGAAGAGGGGGAGGAGGAAAGGTAGGAGGCAGAAGGGGTGACAACACTACGAGAACACAGCTCACAGAATCAACGAGGCAGGGTTCATAGGTGCTCACAGAGACTGAAGCAGCAATCATGGAGCCTGTAACACTCTGAGATGCCGCCTCTGCAAATATGTCATGGTTGCTTAGCTTGGGGGTTTTTGTGGGACTCGTAAAGTGGGAGTGGGATGTCTGACTCCTTTGCCTGTTCTTGGGACCCTTCTCCTCCTCCTGAGTTACCTTGGCCATCCATGATCTGAAGGTTTATGCCTAGTCTTATTGCATCTTGCTATGGAGTGTTTGGGTGATACTCCTGGGAGACCTCCTTGCTGGAAAGGAGCAGTAGATCTGGGGGAGAAGACAACTGGGGGCAGGGGGAGAAGTGGAGGGAAGGGAAGATGTGGTCAGGATGTATTGTATGAGAGAATAAAAAGAAACAATAAAAACATTACTCTATTGTACCTCGAGCTGAAAAGATTAGAAGAAACTCGTATTCTTCAAAGGTCACATGATTCTACTACAGGGCAAAAAACTCCACCAAGAGTCCAGGGGCTGACTATCTTCCCTTAAAGGCAGGAATGGCGCAGGGAAGAGATTAGGCAGGAGATTCAATTATTATTCTTTTTAAAATTTTATTTTCTGTATATGTTGGATGTTTTGTCTGCAGGTACACCTGCAGATCAGAAGAGGCATTGGATCCTATATAGGACTATGATTATAGATGGTTGTGAACAACCATGGCTGGGAATTGAACTCAGGATGTCTGGGAGGGCAGGCAGTGCTCTTAACTGATGAGCCATCTCTGTAGCCCTGATCCAATCTTTCTTAAAACAAAACAACAAAATATTTGTTTTCTGTAGGCAGCCGTGGTTATGACCAGCACCTGACAATGTAAGCAGCTGGCTTCCAGAGTGGCCAGCTCAGGAACTGGTAAACTGTAGGCAGCCGTGGTTATGACCAGCACCTGACAATGTAAGCAGCTGGCCAGCAAACAAGTCCTTTGAGCATGCGTCGGCCTCGTGCCCCTTCTGAGTGGGCTTATGCTAATAAGGTGTTGGCAGCTTAACCTATCCTGGGAGGACACATCACCCAGCCCGCCTAGGGCAGTTATATAAGCAGCTCCTTTCTGCTGCTTGGGGTCCAGGCCCTTCCATCTCCTTCCTGGTCCAGGCCCTTCTATCTCCTTCCTGGTCCAGGCCTTCCATCTCCTTCCTGGTCCAGGCCTTTCCCTTCCCTTCCTGGTCCAGGTCCCCCGTCCAGTTCCCCATTCCTATGTCAAGAGCCGTTCCTGGATTAAAGCCAACTGAGAAGGATCCTACCGTGTCGCGTCTTACTTGCGGGCCAAGGCGGACGCGACATATGGTGGCCCGCACGGGAAACTGAGGACTTCACCTTCGTTGGATTCAGAACTCAGCAGCTAGGAACGGCGGTACAGGTATATTTATTGTCACAGAAAGTGCCCAGTGAGTAGGGCCGTCACAAGGTCCGCGGTAAAGCGGCGTCACAGAAAGTGCCCAGTGAGTAGGGCCGTCACAAGGTCCGCGGTAAAGCGGCGTCACAGAAAGTGCCCAGTGAGTAGGGCCGTCACAAGGTCCGCGGTAAAGCGGCGTCATAGAAAGTGCCCAGTGAGTAGGGCCGTCACAAGGTCCGCGGTAAAAGCGGCGTCACAGAAAGTGCCCAGTGAGTAGGGCCGTCACAAGGTCCGCGGTAAAAGCGGCGTCACAGAAAGTGCCCAGTGAGTAGGGCCGTCACAAGGTCCGCGGTAAAGCGGCGTCACAGAAAGTGCCCAGTGAGTAGGGCCGTCACAAGGTCCGCGGTAAAGCGGCGTCACAGAAAGTGCCCAGTGAGTAGGGCCATCACAAGGTCCGCGGAAAAGCGGCGTCATAAGGTCCGTGGTCATAGGTCCATGGTAAAGTGGCAATTGAATCACGAGAAACCTTAGAAGTATCATGTTTGTGTTTGTTGTAGACCAGGTGTGGGTCGGTCTGGGTGTCGTAATTATGTTTTTCCTAGTATGTAGTCTTTGTTTCTGTTTAAATTGTCATTGTCCAAAACATAAGTGTAAAAAAAATAATAAAGGACGAAAAAGGGCCTCCAACATCTATCCTAGCACAAAAGATTTAGAGACAGAGAGTTCCTCCAGCTCCGATAGCTCAGTTGAGGAGGAAGGAGGGAATTTAGGCAAGATGAAGGAGGAAGAAAAGTTAGAAAAGATGGAGGAGGATCAAGAGAACCTATCAGTTGAAAGGGAGTCTGTGACCCTCTCTAGGCGGAGGAAAGGCAAACATGGGGCGGAGAAGCTTAAATCACCTGCTTGGGAGACGCCCACAGCTCCGCCCCTAGGCCCGCCTCCATATGCGGAGGTTCCTCGGGCCGGTCCACCCCCAGGGACTCCAGGGACTCAATCATTCTGCCCACAGACTTGGAAGGAAGTGCGTATAGCCTTCCCAGTTTATCTGGACTGGAAATCCATTTACAGTACTGCGTTGGATACCGGGTGATTTTATACCATTGTGTGCCGTCATACGCACCTGGCCAGTGCCTATGCCGGTCCATTCTAACTCCCCGGTCCTCCTTACCTTTTTCCCTACCTACTTCTTGTGCTCAAAATGCACTTCCTGCTGGCTAACCTATATAAACCTATTCAGCTCTCTTGCGTCTCCTCTCTCAGGGGACTGTATATTATTTCTTTGGTATATAACTCTTCTCAGTCTCTCAATCAGAGTCGTCTCCTGTCTGAGTACCTGAAAGGAAACCGGTCGAAAGAAGACGAGTACCTATCCAGGAGGCTCCTATTGCAGATCGCTACCCTGAATGGCACCCGCCTGGATCCCTCTACTTTGGAGGGCTCACCACTTGGGTAAAGGGGTGCCCTCAATTTTCTTTAAAAGAATGAGCGGGAGTATTTATCTGGGGAGCTGTTGTTCTCCTAGGATGTGGTTTCTGCCTTTGGTTTCTGTGTCATTTGTGCCATGACCATGCAGGACATAAGGTTGTTGTTTACCAGGCGCTGACTGCCATGAAGGAAGGCACTCCCCCAGGTATTTGGCTGGCCTCCCTTAGGGAGGCATAGTGGGGAGCCTTCTGGACCCGGTAATGGCCATCCAGGCATAATCCCTAGATCCTGACCATCTTGACCATTGCCAAAGGTGTACACTCATGAGGCTCCTACAGCATCACCTCAATGTTTCTGAAGCGGGGAGTACGAGGAGCGCCTCGACTAGAGATGTTCTCAATCCTGAGATAGATTCTCTGAAAGCATGTCCGAGTGCATAGAGGTTTTGTGCCAAATGTACCTCTCCCTGAAAAAAGGCACGAAGGCGGGTATGGCAGAAATATAAACTTTCCCATCACAATGCCTTCACTTTGCACAAGGGCTCGGACCTCTGTTTTCCACCGCTGACTTGCTGCGCTAGCGGCGACTCTATAGGTGTGCTTTATCGCCTCACGCCAACCACCTAATGAATGAGTTCAAGCATGCTTGGGTGTGGGATGCCTAAGGTCTGAAGGGTCCAGAGGTAACCTAATTCAAATTTAATAAATAAATAAGGGGGAGATGTAGGCAGCCGTGGTTATGACCAGCACCTGACAATGTAAGCAGCTGGCTTCCAGAGTGGCCAGCTCAGGAACTGGTAAACTGTAGGCAGCCGTGGTTATGACCAGCACCTGACAATGTAAGCAGCTGGCCAGCAAACAAGTCCTTTGAGCATGCGTCGGCCTCGTGCCCCTTCTGAGTGGGCTTATGCTAATAAGGTGTTGGCAGCTTAACCTATCCTGGGAGGACACATCACCCAGCCCGCCTAGGGCAGTTATATAAGCAGCTCCTTTCTGCTGCTTGGGGTCCAGGCCCTTCCATCTCCTTCCTGGTCCAGGCCCTTCTATCTCCTTCCTGGTCCAGGCCCTTCCATCTCCTTCCTGGTCCAGGCCTTTCCCTTCCCTTCCTGGTCCAGGTCCCCCGTCCAGTTCCCCATTCCTATGTCAAGAGCCGTTCCTGGATTAAAGCCAACTGAGAAGGATCCTACCGTGTTGCGTCTTACTTGCGGGCCAAGGCGGACGCGACAGTTTTCATTTTAGCTTTCTTGCAATCCCTGATCCCCATGCCTTGCTGAAGATCAAACACAGGACCTGACTCTCTGTGAAACCTCTAGCTGAGCTACATCTTTAAATTATATACCTGTATTGCTTCTAAGAAACAAAAGGTTCAGCCTGGTCTACAGAGTGAGTTCCAGGGCAGAGAAACCCCTGTCTTGAAAACAAAACAAAACAAAACAAAACAAAAAAAAGCCAACCCCCCCCCCCAAAAAAAAACCCCAAGAAACAAAAAGTTGTCAGGTGGTGGTGCATACCGTTAATCTCAGCACTTGGGTGGAAGAGGCAGGCAGATCTCTGAGTTTGAATTCAACCTGGTCTATATAGTGATTTCCAGGACAGGAGGGCTACACAGAGAAACCCTGTCTCAACCCTCACCTCCAAAGTCGGCCTAAGTGAACTGCACTGTGGTCTTAGGGGCTGCAACAAAGTGCTTTCTCTAGTTAGCAGACATCAGTTTTGCACTACATAAGCTTTTCTGAAATAAACTAGACTTTGTGTGTAACCTTAAACAGTTTCACCTAGGACTTTATAGTTTATATGTATTATATATGTATATAGTACACAAGCACATACATAACAATTAAGGATCTTATTTATTTATTTATTTATTTATTTATTCATTCATTCATTCATTCATTTGGGCAAGGATCAAAAATTATGCAAAGCGCCCGGAGAGATGGCTCCGTGCTTAAGAGCACTGGCTGCTCTTCCAGAGGACCTGGGTTCGATTCCCAGCCCCCACATGGCTGCTCATAACCATCTAACTCCAGTCCCAGAAAAACCTGACGTCCTCTTCTGGCCAATTCAGGCAAGCATGTAGTACACAGACACAACGTGCATACAAATTTAAAAAATAAATAAGAAAGCAAACAAATAATAGATTCGCAGAGCAGAGGTTAAAGCTTTGGCTTCTGACAAGGGGTAGATACAGCAGCTGCAAGGGTTGCCGGGGAGTTTTGGAAGGAAGTGGACAGGGTTGAGAAGTAGAGTTGTGCAGCGGTGCAGCATCCTGCAGGGTGTTCGACTTCAGCCAGAGAGCAGAAGCCTTGTCTACAGGGGCATCACCCGGGGCAGCAGCCCTTCCCGGGAACGGGCTGGCACCTCCGCCCCAGCTCCGCACACCCTTTCGGGGCCTGTACCTTCTGAGCGTCCAGTGCCGCTCCTTCCAGCGCTCCCGTTGCAACTTCCAATCCTCCAAGCGGCTCAAGGACCCGTTTCACACCTTCCCCCGACTCCGGAGGACCCAGATCGCGAATGGTGGAATGGGTCACCCGGCTGTGGACGCTCAGCGTTCCGGCCTCCGTGGGGCGACCAGAGGCTTGGTCACGCCCTTCCCGCGTGGCGCTCTCATTGGCTGAGACACAACCCCGCCCAGCGCTGGGCTGGACAAGCCGCTTGTAGCCACACCGTCGACTTCAGTGATTGGCGGAGAGGGAGAGACTCACATTAGCACCCGCCCTGTCCCCCGAGTGGGGCGGAACCAAGCTAAAGTCTTAGCCAGGAATTCTAGCAGCTGATTTACCCGAACCGGGCGTCACCAGGAAAGGAAACTGAAACCAGGGTGTGTGGAGGCAGAAAGGTCTCCATAGAAAGGGTGGGACCTGTGTCCCTACGCTTTAGGAGAGGGAGGGAAGAGCTGAGGTAGTAAGTTATTTGTGAGGATATGAATGATGAATACTATGGGTTCATGATATCACTTTTTAATTTCTATAATCACTTGTCCATGTGAAAGTTTGCCCCATTAGAGTGTAAAAACTGAGTTTCAAGAAGGAAATTCCTGGCAAGTGATGACAGTACCCCAGACCACCCACCCGTCCATCCATCTACACACCTCTTGTCAGAATTTTCCACTTACTTCTTGTTCTGTTACTATCTCTTGTATGCCAAGAAAACATAGTTATTTAATAAAGGCCACTCCCAGTTAGAAGTTGTACTTTCAGCTTCTGACACCAAATTGGACATGGTGGTTTCTTCCACGTCATTGATATATGTGGTGGTATCCTTCCTGATCTCTGACTGAGGGGTGGTCACCTCTTTCTCATCGTAATAATACAGCTCTGACTGAGGGGTGGTCACCTCTTTGTCATTGTAATAGTGCACCTCTGGCTGAGGGGTGGTCACCTCTTTCTCATCATAATAATATCGCATCAGTCTCTGAACCCCAGCCTTCATCACTGGCTTAAGAGCAGCAGAGATCACCACACCACCTGGAACCCCTGATGCACCCACCATGGCCATCAAAAGATCATAACCCAGGTCTATGGCCCCATCTCGACCTCTTTCCTTGGCCTTGTCAGAGCAGTTCTTAATGGCGTAATACAAAGCTGTGCCTAGGTTGTAGTAGGTGCCGACTGCTGGCAGCAGGTCAACCACGTTGTGCACTCTCTGTTCCTGCTCATTTTCACAGTCCTTGTTAGAAATCCAACGTCTGACCCTCTTTGGTCCTGACTGCTCCCAGGCTAAGTGCTGTAGAGCAGAGGACAGGGCATCCACAGACACTTGCCGGTCTGCGAGTCCGCCTTTCTGGAGCTCTTGAAGATGGCGGATGAGAGCTTGTGTAGCCTTCACACCTCCTAACTGGTAAAGCTGAAACTGAAGAGCCCGGACCTCAGCCTGGCAGCCAGCTTCCTCCAGAGCATTCCTTAGAGCCAGGCCTACCAGGAATTTGGAGACAGGGGGCATGTGAGTGAAGCCAGGCAGGGACTTTGGGAGCAGCGCCTGGCAGGACAAGGGGTCTGAGGTCGGCATCTGGTATCCCAACTGCGAGGGAGGGAGCATTGTAGAGACACTCGTTGGCTCTCTATGTGAAGCGGCATCCACGGGACACAGCAGGAGATAGCAAAGCAGCTGAACTGACACCACAATGAGTCGGAGGCTATGCATGTCAGGACCTGAGCACCCTGGAGAAAGGAAGAACCCCAAAACATGCAGACCGTATCTCTGAAGGCTAGAGTCTGAAAGGAGCCCAAGATTCAGAGGACCACCTCATCCATCACCTACCTCCAAGCTTATGTTCTTCTTAGTAAAGGGGTAAGATATGGGAAATGCAATGCAATTTCTGTCATTCCGAGGTCAGAGGGTCCTCCCTCTTTTATGCCCACCCACTTATGGGGTACCCAGATTACCATATAGTCCAGCCATTGAGAAGTAAGAGTCCCCAGGTAGCTTTGGTAGCTCCTCAATCCTCCTGCTGTTCTCTGTTCTCCCCAGCTCTCTGTCCCATGAATAGAGGAGATATCTGGGGCCTCCGAGGTGGAAGAGGCAGGACTGACCCCTGTGGTGCAGATGAGGTTCCCAATGTTGACATTGGCTGGGGCCTTTGCAAATAAACCAGGAGAGAAAGGCTCAACAGCGAGGACGAGGACATTGATCTTATCCTCCATAAAGGTCATCTGACCTTAATTTGGGACGAGGACAGAGTCTATTGGGAACTGCCACGTGTAGACTGCTGTGCTGTATCGATACTCACCAGATGGTTTTTGGAGACTTAAAATCCAGTGGTACATCTTCACCCATATTATTTTTGTTTTGTCTTTCATGAAGATTTGTTTGTTGTTATTTTATACGTCTTGAGTGTTTTTCCAGTATACGTGTAAGTGCACTGACTGCAGGTGTCCAGTGCCCAAGGAGGCTAGAAGAGGGTGCTAGATTCCCTGGAACCAGAGTTACAGAGGATTGTAAGCTGCTTTGTGGGTGATGGGACTTGAACCTGGGTCATGTGCAAGAGTAGACAATGCTGTTAACCGCTAACCCATCTCTCTGGGCCTTCACCCATAGTTTTAAAAGTTGTGGAAACAGCTGGTGATGGTCACACAACCTGAGTCCCAGCACCCAGGAAGCAGAGGCAGATCTCTGAGTTTGAGGTTTACTCAAACTGGTCTACAAAGCAAATTCCAGGACAGTCAGGGATACACAGAGAAACCTTGTTTTGAAAAACAAACAAAAAAGTTGTGAGGCCACTCAGCAAGAAAGGAGTCAGGCTTGGTAGGGAAACCTAGACAATTACATAGGCCTAATAAGGTATAGAACTGGAAGGAAAGTCTACACACAGCATGTGACTACACAATAGTCCCTAATGACGTTCTAAATATCTATCCTTAAACCCACAGGTACCCACAGTCCTCTCTCCTCATTGAGGAGACTTCTCTTTGCAACAGTCAGAGACCACTGCATAAAATTGCAGTTGATCAAAATGCAAAGTTGTGGAGTTCAGTCTCCATGGATACATCTGCAAAACACTCCTAAGGTTCAGGGAATATTGCAAAACAGGGGTTGGAAAGATCGTAAGGGCCACACGGATAACTGGAGAGTTTGCTGTGAGATTGTGTCTCCTAGAAATGTCAAAAGCTGTACTCATAAAGTCTCACCACCACAACTACCTAAGCATGAACGGAACAAGAACACCAAAAGACACACTAGTGGGGAAGAAAAAAAGCTCTTGAGGCCTCAACCCGAGACAATGAACCAGGAACTAAGGAATCCAGATATCAGGAGAAATCGTCTTCTTCAAGGAAGAGCACCAATTGGTTTTCTAACACCAACTCGACAGCCCTAAAAAACATATGTACAAGTAAAATTATACAGACCGAGCAGGTTATAGTTAGGAATATATATGTATACACATATACATATATGAATATAACAATAATTATTTTTTTAAAAAAGAGGCCAGGGATTTAAAAGAGAGCAAGGAGGGGTCTATGAGGAGGTTTGGAGAGGGGAAAGGGAAGTGACATAATTATAGTATACTCTCTTTCCATATTTTTTAAAATTAATTAATTAATTAATGTATTTATTTAATGTCTTTGAGTACACTGTTGTTTTCTTCAGACACACCAGAAGGGGGCATCAGATCCCATTACAGATGGTTGTGAGTCACCATGTGGTGGCTGGGAATTGAACTCAGGACCTCTGGAAGAGCAGTCAGTGCTCTTAACCACTGAGCCATCTCTCCAGCCTTATAGTATACTCTCAAAGGAATTTTAAAATACATGTTGAGAAAAAAAGGTTATGGAGATCTCACTAGTCTGAGGAGGGAAGTCTTGACGTGGGCAGTGTAAACATCTCATTTGCTTTGGTGTCTTCATGATCTGAATAAATGTTTCAATCCCACCTTCTCCCCACCACATCATTCGGAAGCCAGAAAGCTACGGTTTACAAACGTAGACTTCTGGTATTTACCAATATTTATCAATTCTCCTGGACCAGGATCTGTCCCGCTCACTATGCCCACCGTGACAAACTGTATTTTTCCCTTCTGATTCCAGATCATTCTGTCATATCTCCTTGTCCTAACGTTTCTGCCCTAGACCTATAGATGAAATAAGAAAGGTTCTCAGTATCTTCTGGAGAAAGTTAAGGCAGAAGAAAGCTGGAAATCTCTGGTAGGAAACCTCTGAACTGTGCTATATGGACACAGACAGACAGACTGATGTCAGACTCACTCAGCAACTTCTGTTTTTTTCGATTTCCTGACTTCAACATGAAACAAAACACGTTCAGACACTCCCTGAATCTAACCAGAACCAAGAACTGGGCTTCGTGGATTTACTCATAATGTTAGTTCCCAAATTAGAGGAAGAACACACCATCATTTCCTAAGTCTGGCACAGTCAGGTATGAGGATGCTAGCCTGCCATCTCAGCACTTGGGAGGCTGAGGCAGGAGGATAGTGAGTTCAAGATTATGTGTAGTCTGTGCTGCACCTCGAGACTCTGACTCAAAATAAAAGCAAAATGAAAATATCACACGTTGCAAACGATCATTATGGCACAAAGTTTTCTCTGGAATGTTACTCGCTTCTGGCAGGCAGGAGGACAGTGACCAGGCTCCTACCTTCCATCAAGTGTCACTGCTCTCTGTTCCCAGATATGTCTTTAGCCCCTGAGAGCGATTATAGAGTAAACTAGAGGAGTAAGTCTCCTCAGACCCACAGCCGAAATTGAAAGTAGCAAGAGCTGTGTGCATAAGAGTTTCACACTACCTCCAGCCATGAGACTCAAAGCCCTAGGACCCTGCTATTTCTGTATACAAGACAGACATACTATTTAAGTTGTTTCTCTTTAAATCTATCAAAAGTAACAGTGTCTGCTCCCCTGAGATGGCTCAGAAGGGAAAGGACACTTGTTGCTAAGCCTGACAACCTGTTTGATCCCTGAGGATCACATGCTGGTAGAGGCAAGGAGAACACATTGTCCTCTGACTTACATGACATGGGCATGCATGCGTGTACACACATAGATGTCCGAGAGAGGAGAGGGGGAGGGGGAGGGAGGGGGAGGAGGGAGAGAAAGAGAGAGAATTGCTTTCAAATGGTAGGGTTTTTTTGTTTTTGTTTTGTTTTGTTTTTTAAGATTTTATTTATTTATTTATTTATTTATTTTGGTTTTTTCGAGACAGGGTTTCTCTGTGTAGCCCTGGCTGTCCTGGAACTCACTCTGTAGACCAGGCTGGCCTCGAACTCAGAATATTTATTTTATATATGTGAGTACACTGTTGTCTTCAGACACACCAGAAGAGGGCATAGAATCCCATTACAGATGGTTGTGAGCCACCATGTGGTCGCTGGAAATTGAATTCAGGACCTCTGGAAGAGCAGTCAGTGCTCTTAACCGCTGAGCCATCTCTCTAGCCCCTTTATAGGTAGGTTCTAAGATGAAGAAGAAAAAAAAAACCTTTAAAAAGTGGCATAAACTGTCAACAAAAATTCAAAACAGTATTTATTTTAAAATATTTTAAGAATAAAATCTTAGTCAAACAGAAAGAAAAAGAGAACCAACAAATTTAACAAGGTACAAAAATAAAACATCAATGTAAAAACATAAATAAAAATTGGTCTTGGTGACACACGTGGCCCTCAGAGGGGACAGGTACCACAAGTTCAAGCCCAGCCCTGGTCAACTTAGAAAATTCCAGGACAGCCAGGTGATATTGGTGCAAGAAGAGGCAGGAGGTCTCTGTGAGTTCCAGGTCAGCCAGTTTTACAAAGCAAGTCCAGGAGAGCCGGAGCTTGTTACACAGAGAAACGCTGTCTTGAAAAGCAATCAATCAATCAACACCAAAAACCAAGATACACACGCGCGCGCACACACACACTACACACACACCCACACTCACACACACACACGCACCACACATACACACACACTCATACACACTACACACACACAGATACACATGCACACACACACTATACACACACAGATATATACTCACACACTACACACACAGACACACACACACACACACACACACACCACACATACACACACACTCATACACACTACACACACACAGACACACACACACACACACACCACACACACACACTACACACACACAGATACATATACTCACACACTACACACACACAGATACACATTCACACACACACACCACACACACAGATACACACTCAAACACACTACATACACACAGATACACATTCACACACCCACTACACACACAGATGCACACACACACTACACACACACAGATACACATTCACACACCACACACAGATACATACTCACACACTATACACACACAGATACACATTCACACACACACTACACACACACAGATACACATTCACACACACACTACACACACAGATGCACACACACACTACACACACACAGATACACATTCACACACACACCACACACACACAGATACACATTCACACACACACTACACACACATGCACACACACACATACATACACACTATACACACAGATATACACTCACACACACACAGTACACACACACAGATGCACACACACACTATACACACACAGATACACATTCACACACACTACACACACACAGATACACATTCACACACACATACACACACTATACACACACAGATACACATTCACACACACTACACACACACAGATACATATTCACACACACAGAGACACACACACACACACAGCTGGCAGTGTAGTTTTTGATGGAGTTCGTGCTTAGCGTGCAGGATACCCTGGGTTTGAGCCCTAGCATACATAAAGCATACACGGTAGCACACAGCTAGAATCCCAGCACCTGGGAGAGAGAGGCAGGGTTAAAGGAGGTGTGAGCCATGGCAGAACTGACTATATTTTAAAATGTAAGTAGGCAGGCCCAGTGTGGTGTCTCACACCTTTAATCCCAGCACTTGAGAGGCAGAGGCAGGCAGATCTCTGTAAGCTTGAGGCCAGCCTGGTCTACACATCAGATTCCAGGCCAGCCAGGGCTATGGAGCCTGTCTCTGCCCGGTCCCAGAAAAAAGAGCTGTTGGAGCTATCATCCTTATCATTTGTTTTTCTCTCCCTTCGTCCTCTCCTCCACTGCCTCTTCGTTTACTTCATCGTTGTGTTCGTCTTCAGACAAGGTCTTCCTCTACAGTCCCCTTGTGTCAGCTGACCCTGCCCCAGCTGTGTGGTGACATCCTTTGTCTGCTGTGTTCAAGCATTGCAGGCAGGATGGCCACTGCTTCCATCTCTTGTAGATAATTTATAATTATGTTCTTTCTTTTTTAAAAAAATAAATGACATTAATTTATTTTTATTCTATGTGCATTGGTGTTTTGCCTGCGTGTATGTCTGGTGAGGGTGTCGGATCTTAAAAGAGTTGGACAGTTGTGAGCTGCCATGCGCATGCTGGGAATTGAACCTGGGTCCCCTGGAAGAGCAGTCAGGGCTCTTAAATGCTGAGCCATCACTTCAGCCCCGTGATTATTTTCTTTAAATTAAGTTTAAGGGCTCCTATTTTGTTAAAAAAAAAAATTTTTTTTTTCTAAAAGAAGGAACAAGAAAGGATGTTAGTGTGTTGGTGAAGGGTCCAGACTGAGTGATTCTGCAGAAATCTAAGACCAGTCTAGACCGTGACTGAGATCCTATCTCAAAAACAAAACAAAAGAAGTCTTGAAGCACTCAGGAAGGATTATACCCACAAGCAGAACAAGGAAGGAAGTAATACAAGGGTAGAGGCAGAAGGCTTGTTCTTTAAAGAGTTGAACAAAATAAACACATTGTTATCTACATGACCAGGAAACGGGGGGAAGAGGGAGGAGTAGAGGAGGGAGAGAGGAGGGGAGAGAAAGGGAGAGGGGAGAGGGAAGGGGAAGGAGGAGGAGAGGGAGATGGAGAAAAAGGGGAGGAAAGGGAGGGGAGGGGAGGGGGAGAAAGAGGGAGGGAATTCAAGTTGCTTAAATCAGAATGAAAGCAGGGACATTAGTATCTATTTAACTGAAATTAGAAAGATTATAAGAAAGCCAGGCCTAGTGGCTCATGCCTGCATTCCTTCCACATTGAAGGGTGAGGCAGGCCGGGCGGTGGTGGCGCACGCCTTTAATCCCAGCACTTGGGAGGCAGAGGCAGGCGGATTTCTGAGTTCGAGGCCAGCCTGGTCTACAGAGTGAGTTCCAGGACAGCCCGAGCTACACAGAGAAACCCTGTCTCGAAAAAACCAGAAAAAAAAAAAAAAAAAAAAAAAAAGGGTGAGGCAGGAGGATTGCTAAAAGTTTGACCCTGCTCTGAGCTGTATTCCAGGCTGAGTTCCAGGCCAATCTAGGCTGTGAGGTGAGGTCTTAACTCTCCCCCCCCCCACTACAAGGATTATAAGAGTATTATAAACAACTGTTTGCCGGATGACCTGCACGAATTTCAGAAGCACAAAATCCACCAACCAATGGTAACCACGAAGCAACCGAAATTCTGAGTTAAGATTTCATCAACATTGTATAAATGTACCACATTTTTTGCATCCATTCCTCTGTTGAAGGGCATCTGGGTTCTTTCCAGTTTCTGGCTATTATAAATAAAGCTGCTATGAACATAGTGGAGCATATGTCCTTGTTATGTGTTAGAGCATCTTCTGGATATATACCCAGGAGTGGTATAGCTGGGTCCTCAGGTAGTGATATGTCCAATTTTCTGAGGATCCGCCAGACTGTTTTCCATAGTGGTTGCACCATCTTGCAATCCCACCAACAATGGAGGAGTGTTCCTCTTTCTCCACATCCTCGCCAGCATCTGCTATCACCTGAGTTTTTTATTTTAGCCAATCTGACTGGTGTGAGGTGGAATCTCAGGGTTGTTTTGATTTGCATTTCCCTAATGACCAAGGATGCTGAACATTTCTTTAGGTGCTTCTCGGCCATTCGCATTTCCTCAGTTGAGAGTTCTTTGTTTAGCTCCTTACTCCATTTTTTTAATAGGGTTACTCAGCTATTAAAAACAATGAATTTGATAAATTCTTATATAAATGGATGGAACTAGAAAATATCTTCCTGAGTGAAGTAACCCAATCACAAAAGAACATACATGGTATTCACTCACTGATTATTGGATTTTAGCCCAGAAGCCTGAAATACCCAAGATTCAACTCACAGACCACATAAAGCTCATGAAGAATGATTACCAAGTAGTGGGGGCTTCAGTCCTTCTTAGAAGGAGTAACAAAATACTCAAGGATGCAAATATGGAGACACAGTGCAGGACAGAAACCGAAGGAGAGACAGACCATTCCACCTGGATATCCATCCTATGTGCAGTCACCAAAGGTAGAGGTTGATGTGGATGTCAGGATGTACATGCTGACAGGAGCCTGATATAGCTGTCTCCTTAGAAGTCTGCAAGAGTCTGACATACTCAGAGGCAGAAGCTCACAGCTAACCATTAAACTGATCATGGGGTTCCCAATGGAGAAGATAGAGTGAAGGCTGAAGGAGTTGAGAGCATTCGCGACACCATGAGGAAAGCAACAATCCCAACCAACCAGAGCCCCCAGGGTCTAAACCACCAGCCTGGGAACGCTTAGGGAGGGACCCATGGCTCCAGCTATATATGCAAGGGAGCTATATATAAGTGGGAGAAGAGATCCTTGGTCCCATGAAGGCTGGACATTGGGGGGGGGGATATTCGAGGGTGGGGAGGTGAGGTACGGGGGAGGGTGGGTGGGGGTACACCAATGTGGAGGCAGGAGGATGGGGGAAGGGATAGTGAGTTCCTGGGAGGGAGGGGGGGGGAAATGGGGTAAGGGGAGAATATCTGAAATGTAAAAAAAAAATTTCCAATAAAAAATAAATTTAAAAAAAAAGATTTCATCAACAGCTTCACCCCAAATCAACCAATAAAGGAGCCCAAGTGCACGCTTATGATCTCAGCGCTTGGGAGGCTGGCTGGAAGATTGCCACGAGGGTGTGGACTCACTTGGAAGGGAGTGACAGGCAGTTGTTAGCCCCTGAGCAGGTGCTGTCCTCTGTAGGAGCTCTTCTCTGCTGCGCCTTCCTTACTGGCCCACCTTTTGATTCTTAAACATTGATTTATCTTTCGTGCTAGCTCAGAAACCTAGGAAGGTATGTTATTATCATGCATGGTATTAGGCATGCCAGCAGGTCTTTAATGACTCCTGTGGTGTTCTCAATCAGGGTGAAAAACACTTCTTTGTCAACACAGACCAACACACATGGACTCTCTTGACTCCCACATCTGAGTGAGCGGACTTACCCGGCTGAAAGCACTGTTGACCCTAGTATTATTTCAAATTCTTTTGGGTAGGTCTAGTCTCTGGGTTACTGTTTTGCATCTGTTTGCTGTCTGTTCATTTGTTTGGGACATTGACATGGTGCCTGTGCAGAACTCATAGGACACAGGACAACCTGCCAGAGTTGTTTCTCTCTGTCCACCATATGGGTCCCAGGGATGGAACTCAGGTCATCAGGCTTGGTGGCAAATGTCCCTACCCACTGAGCCATCTCAGGGTCCTTAGCTATTGTTGTTATTATTTTCAAGTAGGGAGGTAGTACTTACACTCATCCCCTATTTTTATTTTTATACTTATCTTGTTTTAAATTGTGTGTGCGTATGAGTGTGTATATGTGTGTATGTGTGTGAATGTGTGCAAGTGTGTACATGTGTGTATGTCTGTATATGAGTGTGTATATGTGTGCTTATATGTATGAATGTGTGTGAGTTGAGTATGTGGGTATGTGTGTGTATGAGTGTCTATCACATGTGTTTGGGTGCCCATGGTGTGTGTGTGTGTGTATGTATGTGTGTATGTATGTATGTGTGTATGTGAGTATGTGTGTATGTATGTGTATATGTCTACGTAAGAGTGTGTGCATGTGTGTATGTGCATGTGTGTATATGTGTGTGTATGTGTATGAGTGTCTATCATGTATGTTTGGGTGTCCATGGTATGTGTGTCTGTGTGTGTATGTGAGTATTCATATAAGTGTGTGTGTGTGTGTGTGTGTGTGTTTGTGTATGATGTCTACCGTTTGTATTTGGGTGTCCATGACAGCTAGATGAGGGTGTCACATCTACAGCTGGAGTTACAAGCAGCTCTGCACCCCTTTATCCTGTATCTCCCCTGCCCTGGGTACTGGGAACTGAACTCAGGTCCTCTGGAAGAGCAGACACAAAGGTCTTAACCTCTGAGTCAAACAAAAATAGAAACTGTTTGGGCTTTGTTCAATCTTTATGTAAATATCACTGTAGTTCATAGTAGCAGACTGGTAAAACTATCCTTCTGCGTATTCAGTAGCTACTCTAGAGGCCTATATGATGTGGTCAGAGGGGTTAAAAGGAAGAATATTTCCCCCTGCAAGGTCAACTTGGTCCCAGGGAGTATGGCACATCTCTTCAGATGTCCTGCAACTGTTCTCTTGCTCAGGGAGCCCATGGAAATGAGACTCCATTTGGTAAATTCTAACCCATGTCCAATTTACAAAGAGGGCTGTCAACACAGAGGGAGGATTCCTCCATGCTTCTGAGAGAAGCCCTAGTTAGACAAGGCCTTTGATTTATTCTCACAAAGATGGAACAACTGATAAAAGCCAGGCCAGACATTCCTCTCACCCCAAGTGAGTCCTGATGACCAGATCTTCAACTGGCCTTCACAGAAGAAAACTAAAAAGCAAAGCCAGGAAGACATCTCTTCAGCCATGTGGGGTTTTTGTTTGTTTGTTTGTTTTTTGTTTTTTGTTTTGACAGGGTTTCTCTTCATAGCTCTGGCTGTCCTGAACCTCACTGACTCTGTAGATCAGGCTGGCCTTTAATGCACAGAAATCTGCCTGCCTCTGCCTCCTGAGGGCTGGAATTAAAGGCCTGTGGTACTGCACCTGGTCCCAAACATGAGACTTAAGTCTGTATATTATTCATGGGGCTGAGGAGAAGGTCCCATGCTTAGGTGAATTGGCTGCTCTTCTCGAGGACCTGGGTCACAACTATTCATGACTCCAGTTCCAGGTATCTGATACCCTCTTAGGCTTTCTCAGACACACATGTGATGCACAGACATATATACAAACAAAACTTCCATGGTGACTCACGATCTGATGCCCTCTTATGGGTGTCTGAAGACAACTACAGTGTACTTACATACAATAAATTTAAAAAAAAAAAAATGATGCTCAATATATCAACCTCAGACCTTGGCTCACTGCAGCATGTCTATACCCAAGAGAGACAAGGCTACTACTGTTTTAAAGTAAAAATTGAAATATGGCTAAATATCTCTTCTCTGTGTATCGAGTAGCCATATGGAGGGGCGTCAAGATGATTTTAGCCACCCCAGCAGCTATCAACACAGATCCTGGGTTTCAAAAATAAACTTTAAAAAAAAAAAAAGGAAGCGAGAAAAATTAATTGTAAGAGTTTTTCTTAGAATGAAGAAGTAGAATTTCAGAGTGTCTAGATTTACAAGGCCAGGAGAAGAAACCCAGCAAGCATAGAAAGTTGGCATCCCACAGAGTGGGTGGGTCTCAGGGTGCAGATTTATTTCTCACGCTTTTTTGAGGTTCGTACAAAAATCAAGGCATCACCCATACGGTTTCTACCCTTGCCTACACTGTGTGACACCCTGGGGACCGACCTCAATTCGACAAGAAAACATAAAACAAACCCAGTGACTTCCTCTCAGGTTCACTCCTTGGCCTGCAGAAGATTGCTTTCTGTCTCTTGGAATGGTCTCTTCTGTCTGCCCAGGAGATGCTAATGTTTCTTTCCCTTTCTCCTTTTCATAAAAGGTTCTACAGAGGGCAGGCTGCCTGTGCAGCCCAGACTCTCTGCAGTGCTGGGCTTACAATTCACATGGTAAGAAGCATCTGCCTCTAGCTCTTTCTCTTATATGCGGCTCAAGCCACACCATGCACAACATCCCTGCCCTGACGTCTCACTTCCTCAAGTAAGTTTACAGACCTCAGATGGCCCGACTGGGGACTTCAGAGGGCTCCTGAGACTTTGCCATGTGAGTCTGAACCCTCAGCAGAGCCCCTGCCATTCTGATGTCTGTCTATCCGTCTGCCCATTGAAAGGTCTCAGTTGTGAAGAGTAAGGGGACACAGAGTAAGAAGTTTTCCTAGAGGAGTTATGAGAGCCATGGACAGACAGCATGATGGGAATTTTGAATAGAGTTCAGCCTCGAGGACCAGAAGGATAGCACAACAGGGACGCTGAAGAGAGAAGTGCAGGGCCCTGGTGGCAGAAGTTGGGGTGTCTCTTTGTACCTTTCCAAGGATTGGGGGTGCTTTCCTATCAGAAGCATCAATAACTCCACTAATAGGCTTTTTAATTTATTTCTTATTTTATGTTATGAGTGTTTTGTCTGTGTGTATGTCTTCACACCACACTTAGTAGCTTCTTTCTGTCTGCAGAGGCCAGAAGAAGGGAGTTCCAGGTGATTGGAATTCAATCCCTGAAAGCCACATAAAGGTGGGAAGAGAGAACCAACTCCGCATATTGTCCACAGACGTCCACATAGGCACCATGGTATAAATACTCCCACACAGTTCCAGACATTGTGAGCTGCCATGTGGGTGCGGGGAATTGAACCCAAGTCCTCTGGAAGGGAAGCCAGTGCTCTTAACTGCTAAACCATCTTTCCAGTCCCTCTAATAAACTTCCCCCCCTTTCTGGTCACATTTATCCCCCCTCATCCTCCTCCAGTTGCCATCCCACTTTCATGGCTATTGTTTGGTTTTGCTTTCTCTCAGTGACCCACTAGATTTAACAAGGGCAGCTCTTATGGACGTGGGCGTGGAGCTATCTTCTGGAGCATTTGTAACTCACCAGAGACTCCATCACTGAGGACAAACGCTTCTTCAATAGCTGCCTAGGTTAGGGCTGGGCCCCGAGCCCCTTCCCCATCTAGGACTGACTGTTCATTTTCCTCCGTCTTGTGCAGGACTTGTACAAGCAGCTACAGCTGCTCTGAGCTTGTGAATGCCACGGACAAGCCATACCCTTAAGACAGATCTCACAGCCTTCCCCACTGTCTGTCTGTCTGTCTTGCAGGCCCTTTCTGCCTTCTTTCTACAATGGCTTCTGAACCTTGGAGGTTCCGGAAAATAGGGATGTCCTGTTTAAGGCTAAACTCTTGATAGTAGCTTGTTCTCAGCACTTTGGGTTTCTCTGCCCTTACAACACTGTGCAGTGCAAAGGGCAGCTTCTTTTTAACCAAGACTGGGAACAGGCCCAGTCTATGGATTCAAACATAAATACCCATGAGGCATTTTGATAACATGTCTCTTTAGCAAAACAAAAATTGTAGGTACACTGATGGTGCCCTTTGTCTCCTTGACCACAGGCCTTTGACCAAGTTCTCAGTACTGGGCAAGAGTTCTCTCCTGTGGAATAGACCTCTGAGCCAGCAGAAAGAACAGGTTACTCCACAACAGCTGTGCGGCTATCGTTGAACTAGTAGGCACAGCCTGTCTGATGTGTTTGTACTGCAGAATTGAGAACTCCACTCCTGGCTGACTTTCCTCCATGGCTGCCTGCATAGCCATTTCCGGTGTCCTCCCTAGCCACCTGCATAGCCACTTGCGGTGCCACGGCTTTCCACTGTGTTCCAGCGTGATTTCCTTCTATTCTGCAGGCACTGTGTGTGGTGCGTTTAACAATGGAGTATGTATGTATGTATGTATGTATGTATGTATGTATTTGGTTTTTCGAGACAGGGTTTCTCTGTGTAGTCCTGGCTGTCCTGGAACTCACTCTGAAGACCAGGCTGGCCTTGAACTCAGAAATCCACCTGCCTCTGCCTCCCAAGTGTTGGGATTAAAGTCGTGCGCTACCACTGCCTGGCGAATCTTTCTGTTATATCCACCTCGGTTTTGTTTTTTTGAGACTGATTGTCTATATTGGCTGTCCAATGAACTCCACAGATCTTCCTGTCTCTATCCTTTCTCAGGGGCTACAGACAGATTCTAACGCCACTCCCACGCCGGATTTTACGTGGTTACAGAGATCCAAACTCAGATTTTCATACTTGCACAGCAGGCAGTTTGCCAACTGGGCTGACTCCCCAGAATCCACATTGTGAGCACTATTCCCCGGGGAGATAGGAACAACGTCTACTCAAGAGACAGACAATTGACAATAGTCTGATCTGGTGAAACAATGAGTTTGGTTGGGTGGTTAATTAGAGGAACAGAAATGATTTAAAGACAGCTGCATCACCAAAGCCCAGCCAGCAAGGGTGACATCACAAAGCTGGGGAACCTGGAGCACGGTACAGCCTGTAGGCGGCTCAACAGGTTGGAGGGTGGCTCAGCTGGTCTAAGAAGACTCTTCCAGATGGCTTAGTCAGTCTCTTTCAAGAAGTTTAGCTTCTCTGAGAGTCGTCTAGGCAACTGGCTGGTCTCTGCGTCTTGTAGTTGGCTCAGCTTCCCTGAGTCTTTAGGTGGCCTCAGTTTGTCAAGAGTAACTCTTAGCAGTCTTGATGGCTATATTGTTGGGAAGGAAGGGACCTAGTGGATTTGGTCGGTTTCAGGGACTTCCTAAAGCTATTTGGCGTGTTTACTTTCTGTCTTAAAAGAGATTCCCTGGAGAATGGAGTTTTCACCTCCTTGTAGACATCCTGTTTTAAAATATTGTTTCACTCACGTTTTTTAAAAAATATTTTTGCCGGGCAGTGGTGGCACACGCCTTTAATCCCAGCACTTGGGAGGGAGAGGCAGGCGGATTTCTGAGTTCCAGGCCAGCCTGGTCTACAGAGTGAGTTCCAGGACAGCCAGGGCTACATAGAGAAACCCTGTATTTTTTTTTAAAGATCTATTTATTTATTGTATGTATGTGAGTGCTCTATCTGCATGTACACCTGCATGTCAGAAGAGGGCATCACATCACATTATAGATGGTTGTGAGCTTCCATGTGGTTGCTGAGAATTGAACTCAGGATCTTTGGAACCAGAGCAGCCAGTGCTCTTAACCATTGAGCCATCTCTCCAGCCCTCACCTCCATTTTTTTTTGCATCTTATGTCTTTAAAAGTGTCCCTCCAAGATGTAAGGTTCCAAATTCAGAGGAAACTGATACCTATCCCCACTCCAACTTTTTTTTTTTTTTTTTTGAGACAAGCTCTCACATTGCCTAGGGTAGCCTCAAACTCAATATGTAGATGTAGCTTAAACAACTTCTCCTTGTTCTTCTTCTTTTTCTACCCTCATCCCCCACCTCCCCACTCTCACCCCAAGACAGCGTTTCTCTGCATAGCTCTGGCTGTTATAACCAGGCTGGCTTTGAAATCAGAGAGATCTACCTGTCTCTGCCTCCTCGGTGCTGGTATTTATTTTTATTCGATGTACATTGATGTTTTGCCTACTTGGCGCTTGTGTGCCTGTGGGAGGGAGCCCCTTTATAAACAGTTGTGAGCTGCCTTGTGTACTGGGAATTAAACTAGAGTCTTCTCAAAGAGCAGCCAGTGCTCTTAATCCCTAAGCTGTGTCTCCAGCCTGACTAGCTCTTAGTCTCACAGAACATGGTGGTTGCTGGTTCTATGGGGTAGCCCCACAAACCTTCCTCCCTGATTCTAGCAGAGGGGTGTTTTCCTTGATTAACTGCTAAATCCCAGTTGTTAGCATTCTGTCTAAACTCCACCCCCACAGTGGCTTGGCAACAGTTAGGTATGCTCCTCCCCACAGTTACCTGGCAATAGCCAGGTAGGCCTGCCCACTATAAAAGGAGCTGCTTGCCTCCTCCTCTCTCTCTTGCTCTCTCGATCTCTTGATCCTTCTGTCCCTTCGCCCCTTCCTCCTTCCCTTTCCCCACTCTCCATGTACTCTTTGCCAGCCTCTACTTCTCTCTCTTTCTCTCTCTCTCTGCCTCTCTCTGCCTCTACTACCCTCTTAATTCGCTTCCCCATGCCCTGAATAAACTTTATTCTATACTATACCGTCGTGTGACTGGTCCCTCAGGGGGAAGGGATACCTCATCATGAGCCCGCTGAGACATCCCTTGCCCCATACCTCACCACACACCCATAGAACATATTCTCTTTGTCTTTATCTTTTTATAAACACATCAGCAGTCACTGCATGTTTATAGACATGGGGATCCCATGTCTCTCTGACAATTTTGACATGGTTAGAAAATGACATTCAGTGTCTATGGTCTCATCTCAGCCTTTTCCCTGGGTTTGACAGAGTGGATCTGAGTAATGAGATGCAGAACTGTGCCTGAACACAATAGATTCCCATTCCATTCTGGGCAAGAGCTGGACCGTGTTCTCACACACTGCTTCTGCCTGTGCACAGCATGGTGAGGAAGGCTGACTTGCCTACCCTGTGGCAGGCTGAACTCTTCCCAAGAGCTGCAGGACAGCAACTGAGACATCCCCTGGAAAGCCTCTGTCTAAGCTAGCTGTCGAATCTGGTTGAAGAAAAAAGCCCGAGTGCCTTTTATACCACACCCTACAGGCAAAGCTGCAAGCTACAGCAGTTATGCTGGGGTGGGTGAGGGGCAAACAAAAGGCTATGGTTGAGCAAGACGTTTGAGAACGGGATCTGGTATAAGAAACCAAGAAGTGAAAAACACAAAAAAAGAGGGAGGAGACCATCTTTTAATCTGGGTCTGTAAGAAATGGCAATAAATACAGCAGGAGGCAGTGAGTGAGGACACCAGGAGTCCTAGGTGAGGCCTTGTAGTATGGACAACAGCTCTCAAACTGTTTCCCTTGGGCTATGGTCTGAAGAGCGCCTAGGTCTCAGTTGAGGCAGCATCTGTCCTCATAAAATCCCAGTGACAAACCAAACTCCCATTCCACCAAGTTAACCCTGGGAGCTAAGTGAGTTTATTAGGGTTACTTACAGAGTATTGGTGTCCCTAAAGCAGTGGTTCCAGCATGGGTGACGGGTACTTTGCCTTACTTAGATGGGTACCTCCCCCTCCCCACTACTCCCTCTTTATACTCTCTAACCTCTCCCCGAAATCCTGAGGCTCTGTACAATTAGGGCAGAATTACTGGAATTGTCTGGGAGGGGTGGCTGGATACTCAGATGAGGGTCTGTGACCTCTGTCCCTCCTGTCAGGAAAGGTTATTGATCAACAGGCCCAACTATGGCGGTCCTTTGCAAGCAGGGTCTGCACCAGTTTGGCTCGGAGAGTAGTCTGGTACAGTATCTCAACCATCAACCTTGGGTTTTGTTCCTTTTAAGCCGGACCCAAGAAATGAGAGTTGAGGGTGGCAAGATGACTCAGTAGGCAAAAGTGTTTCCATCACGCCTGGGGACGGAAATGTCATCACCAGAACACGCAGGGCATGAGAGCAATGACTCATGCCTGCTGTCCTCTAACTTGCACACACATCTGACCTACTTGTGCGCTGTGGCACACGATCCCCCGCTCATACACCCACACGCTCACACACATTGTAACGCACACACATTATTAATAATATATACGATAAAAAAATTTTAAAAGTAATGGGAATGACAACTGCTCTGAGCTTGGTGTCCATCACTAGACGGATCCACTTCCATACCGTGACAGGAGCCCTCAAAGTCCTGTGCGGTCCCGCTCGGGGAGCTGAGACAGTTCTGGGAGGTGTGGACCCTATCCAGCTCCTGCTGCAGGCAGACCCAGTTGGGAGTCCCACCCGGGGAGAACCAGGGAACCAGTAACAGGAGGACAAGGAGTCGGCGAGTGACAAACAGACACAAACACAAGAGGGTGCTGGATCTGGGTGTAATTCATATGTACAAGCATCAGACTTTTAAACAGAAAAAAAAAAGGAAGTTAATCATTGTACAATAGCCAAGTTCAGTCGGGCCACACAAGGCCAGTTTAAACATCAGACAGAAAATAACTTTTCATATGACCCGTCAGGAGTCAGACGGTGGTTTCACAAAGATGTTATCAGTATTGTCTGAGGTCAGTGTATTCTTAGACTTTGGTGTCTAACAACCCCCACAGGCCTTGAAAGGCACTATCCCAGTGCTCTGCAACCCTTTGCCTAACAAACCAACATCCAGCCTTTGAATATTGTCCCTTAATGCTTTCTCATTAGAGCCTTAAAGAAGGTACCAGGGTGATTATGCCCCAGTGACCCTCTCCAGCCAATTCAAAGTTTGATAAAAACTTCGACTCCATTAACCTCTACCATCTATTGCCTTGTCCATCATACACTCCTGCATATGGTACTGGAACCGCTAACCCTAACCCTAAAAAATAGGGGCAATTTTCCTGTATTAGTAATCTAATCCTTTATTCCAAACGTCAAATTAAAAACACCTTGCTGTGAATTTACTAAAGCCTCTTAAGTGGCCAAATCTGGAGTATCCAATCTGATAAACTCTTCAATCATACCCTGTTCTCCAAACTGAATATTTCCAAAAAAAAAGATAATACAAAAGATATGGCACAGAACCCTCCCCCGGTAATAGCAAGAACAAATCTGGAACACATCCTTTTCAGGGGCTGCCAGGGCTCTCCAGGAGACAGGCCTCCTTGAAACACTCGCCTAAGGAGTCAGCATCCAAGATTTTACTCTTGTCACGCAGACTCACTGGAGGTGTGGTGGCAAACCCCCTGTCCCATGAACAGGAGAAATGGCTGTTTCTTTACAGGTATCTGCCCATTTCCACTCATTGCTCAAACCTTTGGCCTCGAGACATTAGCACGTGCTCCACGTTCCTGTATAGCCCTCTCTAGGTTACAGAAGAAGCCACAGAAACCCAGAGTCAAGAAAGCCTTGAAGCCAGGCAGGAATGTTTCAACCTGAGGCAAGAGAACTACTCCAAGATCAAGGCCAGCAGGCATGAAATTTGTACTGGTGGGGCCAGCTGGAGCTATGAATTTATATTAAACTCCCTTAAAGCTCCCAAAACTGTGATTCCAATATAGAAGCAGCCTTTTATTTGTCTTATCAGTTTAAGAAATTAACAGGTGTAGGCTGTGATGGTGGCTTAGTGGTAGACTACTTGTCTAGTACTCCTGAGGCCCTGGGTTCAACCCTAACACTACGAAAACAGATGTGAGGGCACAGGTCTATCATCCTTGCACTTGGAAAGCTGAAGTAGGAGTCCCATAAATTTGAGGCTGGCCTGGGCTACATAGCAAGAGCAATGGCCGCGAAGCAAGATGACCTCAAAATACCAGAACAAATCCGGACATGGTGGTGCACACTTTTAATCTCGGCACTTGGAGGCAAAGGCCAGTCACGGTTACCTGGTCAGATCTTGTCTCAAAAGCAAACAAAAAAAGTTTAATATCCCAAAACAAATGAAGATGAACACAACCAAGGTGCAGAATTCAGCTGGGGATTTAGAAAGCGTTAAGCAGGTAAAGAGGGAAATTCCCATACCCATAGCATTTAAAAACTGAAAGACTGCAGACAGGTCAAATGTCTTCACACATTAGGATCAAAGGAAGACAATGTATAGATCATAAAATGCAGCCAGCGTCTAGCTACACACCATGGGCAGTTGCTGTGTGCACATCTACTAAAGGGCTCTGAGAAAGCTCATGCCATGCCTAGGAGGCCTTGCCTATCCAAAATAGGTCTGAAAAAAATTCAACACAAGGTTCACAAAAATACGATTCACGAGGACTACGAGTCGACCAACCAGGTATATTCGATGTTCTATGGGAATCTTGACGTCTTTCATCTCTGGGTACTCATCAGCCTCTTGACTACTTCATTCAAATGTTCCCAAGACTCCACGGTACACTGTTGGGTGACATTGACTGCAGAAGCCTTGAGCTCTCTACCAGGTCAGTGGAAGGGAACTTCTCGACCAATTCAATCATCAGCTGTGCCACCTCGTACAACACCCACCCGGGGTCAGAGGTGCATGCCTCAGGCAGGGTAACTGAGCGCTGGACTCTCTTCATTTCCCCAGGGGATGGCACCAGATGCCTCAGAATGACTTCATTATTGCCAGTCTCTTCCTCCTGGCTACGCTTTTTGACTCTCGAGGATCAGGGTTTCAGTGCTGTCTTTTCCTCCCGTTTTAGTGTGCCGAAGCTGCGGAGAGTAGGCCTCAGGAGGGCAGCCGACTTTTTCCAGGATAAATTTCAGTGCTAAGAGATACTCAGTGAGAGGAGTTACGGGGTGCAACATGTGCAAGAGGTTCTGGCAGGTACTGGGGGTCGGAGGAGGAACCTTGTTGGAGAGGACATCTGATGGAGGCTCAGTTTCTGTGACAGCTGGCAGGCCACCATTCTGAGTGTTCCATGGAAAGGCAGTCACCGAGGACAGCAAGATACACCCAAGGAACAATGCAGCCTGGATCATGGTGGGGTCCGCAGAACAGCCCTGTTGGGAAGGGCAGAGCTCAGGTGAGAGGGAGGAGGGACATTCAACAAGAACAGGCACCAAGAACAGTCAGGGTTTGATGGAGTCCCAGTCATTGGAGACTTCAAGTTTCCTGGACATGTTTTTACCCACTTAGAGGCTGTTTGTTACCCTCACCTGTCTGAAAAGCAGCAGCGGAATGCGTTGGTCCTCTGTCTCACCGGTCCCTAGTTGGAGCACTATCTTCCAAATCTTAACTTTTTGTAGTTGATGACTGAAAACAAATATTTACCACCCTTTCTGGGCTAGCCTTTACCCGACCACTATTGCCCCATCCTGACAGACAAGGCCCCTCCTTTGTGGCTCAGCGTCCTAACCATAGTCCAGTCACCCTAGATAGTTATAAAGACCTAAGTCAGACCAGGCAAAGCTTCTCTGTATTCTCTACACAATGGAAACTTTGTTCTCTTTTGAGACTGGCCTTCTGTAGCCCTAGATGGCTTGGAATTCAACTAATTAGCCAAGGATGACCTTGATTCTGATTCTTCTGACACCACAGCCCCAGTACTGGGTTTACAGGAATTGCCACCACGTGCAGTTGCATGTGCAGAGAATCAAAACCCAAGGGTTCATGCACATTAAGCAAGCACATTACCAACTGGGCTGCACTCCCAGTCCACGAACCCTGTTTACTTTAAAGACTTACCAATCAAAAGTTTTGAAAATAGAACCTACAGCAAATCAAGTTATATCAGAACAGTCTTTGAGGCTTTTGGTTTTTTGTTTGTTTGTTTTTGTTTTTTTACTTTTATTGGTTTTGTTTGTTTGTTAGAGTTTTTGTTGTTGTTATTATTTTGGGAAGGGTTTCTCTGTGTATAGCCTTGGTTGTCCTGAAACGCACTCTGTAGACCAGGCTGACCTCAAACTAAGAGATATGCCTGCATCTGCCTTCAGAATGCTGGGATTGAAGAAGGCACAGAGGCCAGACGAACTGGAGTTGCCAGGCAGTTGTAAGCCACCTGACATGGTTGCCAAGACTCAAAATTCCAGTCAGTTGGATGGAGTCTTACATGCTCTTAACCATTGAGCCCTCTCTCCAGCCCCTATTTACTTTTTTTTTTTTTTTTTTTTTTTTTTTGGTTTTCGAGACAGGGTAACCTGGCTGTCCTGGAACTCACTCTGTAGACCAGGCTGGCCTAGAACTCAGAAAACTGCCTGCCTCTGCCTCCCAAGTGCTGGGATTAAAGGCGTGCACCGCCACCGCCTGGCTGCCCCTATTTACTTTTTTTGTCGTTTGAGATAGTCCTGCTGTCCTGGAGCTAGGTAGACCAGGCTGGCCTTGAACTCACAGAGATCTTCCTGCCTCTGCCTCCAAATGCTGAGATTAAAGGTTTAAGCCACCACCACTCACCTGGCTGGTTGTTTTTTGTTTTGGTTTGGTTTTTTGACACTTTTATAGCCCAAACCTGGCCTACTTTCCTATATAGTCTAGGTAATATTGCTTTAGTCTCTGAGTGCTGAGATTATAGGTATGAGCCACCAGACCTATTTTTGTTTGAAGACAAGGTCTCAGACACATGGGTAAAAGTTTTTTTTTTTTTTTTTTTTTTTCAGAACAAGCCTGAGAAGCTGAGTTCACTCACCAGAACCCAGGTAATAGATACAGACTTTGAAAACATGTTATATATTTCCAAAAATAATAAAAAATAATAATACATTTGATTATTGCCGGGAAGGGATGGAGTGGGGCACAGCATCAGACACAGGCCAAAAGTTGACGATCTCTGACTCTTTAATTTTCTGTTATAACTGTTCTGTGCTTCAGTAAGCACTGAAAAATTTAATATTATTTACTTTATAAACTTATTATATAACTCTCTGACAATTAACATATGCTGTATAGCGGCAGAGAATTTAGTAGAGGATTTATTTCTAGTGTGCCTTTTTCTGGCTAGGCCAGGGAGCTCGTTAACTCTTTGAACCAGAGAGAAAAAGGAGAGGAAAGATGTCATTCGCACGGATGCCATAGAGTCCCCGAGCTCATTTTTATTTCTTTCCTCTGACCTTTCTATAGACAAAAGTTCTTAGAAAATCACCTCATAGATAAAATGTTAGACACAAAGGGAGTCCACAGAAGGTTGTTGATGATAAGTTCAAAGCAGTGTTTCATACTGTAAACTCATTATAAGTTCAAAGCAAGGGTTTCACATGGCCTTGCTTTACCATAATGCACACCTGTGGCTTCAGCCTTAGACCTAAATGTTTTTCCTTGATCACAAATTTGTCCCACACCTATTTCTCTTTTAGTGTGATTATGAAAGCCCATTGTATTTCTTATTATGCAGCCTTTATTTACTATTATGAGTAGTGGGCACACTCTATCCTTGATTCTAACTTATTATATCTTTCTAGCAAAACAACTAAAACCATCTCTATAAAACCTTCTTCCGGGTTGGTGAGATGGTTCAGTGGTTAAGAGCACTGATCTTCCAGAGGTCATGAGTTTAAATCCCAGCAACCACATGGCGGCTCACAACCATCCATAATGAGATCTGATGCCCTCATATGGGTGTTTGAAGACAGCTACAGTGGACTTTGGGCCAGAGCAAGAGGGAGAAGGGAAGGGGGAAAAAACCCCAACTTTCTTCCTGAGATTATTTTAAATCAGGAACTCTATAACATCATTGATTCAACAGCATTAATTCATGAAAGCTCATCATTTATTGATCTGCAGGAAATCAGCTCAATAGGGTGGGCTAATGCCTGGGATTAATAATGACTTAATAATAAATAATAATTAACATTAATAATGACTGGAAAGGCTTATCACCTGCAAGAATCGGAAGTCTCTCAGGGCCTTGCCTTTCAGAGCTCACCTACCTGAGTTCATGTGAAAAGGTGGGCCACCTCCAGGAAGACTATCTGCTAGCTTTAGCCTATCCAAGATGGCTCCTGATAGATTATGTATATAGGTATTGCATGTGTGTGTGTACCATGTGCACGAAGTGCCCACCAAAACCAGAAGGCATCAAATCACCTGGAACCAGAGTTGCAGATGGTTGTGAGCTACCATGTGGGTGCAGAGGAACCCAGGTCCTTTGGAAGAGCAATCAGCGCTCTTAACCACTGAGCCATCTCTCCAGAACCCCCTAACTAATTTTTTTTTGTTTTTTTGTTTTTTTCCCGAGACAAGGTTTCTCTGTGTAGCCCTGGCTGTCCTGGAACTCACTCTGTAGACCAGGCTGGCCTCGAACTCAGAAATCCGCCTGCCTCTGCCTCCCAAGCGCTGGGATTAAAGGCGTGCGCCACCACCGCCCGGCCCTAACTAATTTTTAAGAGGCAGCTTATGAAGAATTTGAAGAAGAGGGAGTGGCTATATTAATATAACCTAAAGGGTAGTATACCTTTTTTTTTTTTTTTTTTTTTTTTTTTTTTTGAGACAGGGTTCACTCAAGCTTTGTGTGTTAAGGCTGGGCTTGAATTCCTGATCATCCTGCCTACATCTCCCAAGCGCTGGGTTACAGGTATAAGCCACCATCCTTAGCTAAAGAGTAGACTAGAGGAAAATTACTAGTGTAGATGTCATTTGAGTGAGAGGGACTGGGTATTATTAAGTAGGTAGGTATTTGGCTTTCATCCCGCTTCCCAATCTGTTTTGAAATCCTTATAATTTGTGGTGTGAGGCATGCTAGCATGACTGGTGCCTGTTGCTAGGGGAACCAACCATGTGATGAGAGGAGAGAATTCTCTGCTCCACCCTTGACTTCCCAAGATAAGAGGGGCAACTGATAGAGCAGCAGTCAATGATTTTAATCAATTGTGCTTATGTGATACATTTAATAACTCCCCTGAAGGTCTGAGCTCTGAGGGCAACAGTCAGTCAAAAGGGAGCGCAACCAGAATACAGTGGGACAGGATAGCCTTTCTGGGGGGGAAAAAAAACAAATAAAGGAAGAGTACTCAGTTGGAAAGGCTCAGGATCAAGAGACGTCAAGACCAGTCAGAGCCAGAAGGCACCAAAATCCTTGAAATTTTACTGCATTGATTGATAGATTGAGGACTGATTTTTGAGACAGGGTTTCTCTGTATATCTCTGACTGTCCTGGAACTCATCCTGTAGGCCAGGTTGGTCTTGAACTCAGAGATCTACCCAACTCTGCCTCCTGAGTGCTGGGATTAAAGGTATATGCCACCAGGCCCTTGGATCTTAAAGGCTATTTTCTGAATCTTACCTTTAGCTTGGTTCCACTGGAAGCCAGAGCAGAAAGATGCTTCCAAGGCTAGGCACGATCTTTGCTCGCTCACACGGTTGGTTTATCCTCTCATTGTTACCCAGGACTTTCTTGCTGTCTCTTGTCCTTTCCTTTGCCCGATGCTGACACAACTGTTTTAAACTCTTTGCAGCTTCTGCTTCTCCCCAGTCCACTTACATGAAGATACAACCTGCAGGCTGCAGTGATGACTCCCCGGTAAGAGTGCTTGCAGCTTTTCTAGAGGACTGTGTTCAGTTCCCAGCACCCACATCCAGTAGTTTATAACTGCTTGTATCCAGCTCAGGAGGATCCAGTCCTTCCTCTGGCCTCTGTGGTCATACCTGGCATACACTTAGAAACATAAATATGATTTATTCTCAACGTTTTCTGTTTGTTTGTTTTCCTTTAAGGTAGAGTTTGACTAGCTTGCCCAGGATTGAAATTCAGAATCTTATCAAAGCCTCATGAAGAGCTGAACCAAAAGGCATGCCTGTGGCCAGCAAGATGAAGCATCTTCATGTGACATCGCCATCGTGTCTACTAGAGAAGAAGGCAAAAGAAAAGTCTCACTTTTTAAAAGTACATTTATTACCAGGCAGTGGTGGCGCACGCCTTTAAGCCCAGCACTTGGGAGGCAGAGGCAGGCGGATTTCTGAGTTCGAGGCCGGCCTGGTCTACAGAGTGAGTTCCAGGACAGCCAGGGCTACACAGAGAAACCCTGTCTTGAAAAAAAAAAAAAAAAAAAGAAAAAAGGGAAAAAAAAAGTACATTTATTGTCAGGCTGATTTTTTTAAATTTACATTTATTGTCCCAGGTGTAGGGGTGTGTCTACTCTTCCCCTTCCCTCATGGCAGTCCTCTTGCCTCTGTCCCCCACATGCTGGGATTAAAACTCATGCTACCACGCTCAGTTCAGGAAATGTCTTCTAACTTTACTCTTAGTTCTTCCAAAGACACAACAGATGGCTGTCTGGTCGCTCTGAGATCAGCAAGTGTTAATTTTACATGTCTAATAGGAAACACAGATGAAGGATGTTTGTCAGCCCAAGAGTAGGGCATCCCAACTCTGCCTCAGCTGCAGAAACGGGCTCAGTCATGTGTCCTGGGATCAACCACTGGAGAGAAAATGGGAGGAATCCAGTGCCTTGTGAGGATGGTATGAAAGCCCATGTCCTGTGTTATAAAGCTCCCTGTCTGAAGCCAAGTCCAGAGAGGAGTCTAGTTCACTGTCAATGTTTCACCACTCCTCATTTGCTACGGACGGATCCAGATGTGACCGGCTGTGCACACAGATGGACGTGGGGCAAGGACTGACTATAGAGACTCCACCAACACTGCTGCCTGGGCCGTCAACGTAGAGAAGACTGCTTTCAGTGCAGGTCAAGTGGCTTCTGTGCCTTCCAGCTCCCATCCGTCAGATGCATCTGGCTTTTAGTCATCCTCGTCTTCATCCTCAATCTGAAACCGTTTCCTCTTGTGGATTCTTGGTGTCCCCAACACTGCTGCTATGGGAATGACCAGTAAGAGATAGAAACGGAAAACATCTAAGTACGTAAAAGGATAAGGCAAATGACCAGTGTCTCTGCTGAAGTCAGAGTCCTACCTTGTTTCCCCGCCTTGTCGTCTTCCTCTTCGTCGCTGTCCAGCAGTTGCCGCTTCTTGGGCACTGCTTTCCATTCTTCTTCCTCAGTGGCCTCCTCTGAAGTGACGTAAGACACGTTAGGGAACTGGCCCTGCATCGCTCAAACATTGTACAGCCCCCACACCCACACGGGTGGCAGAGTAAGTCATCGAGAGGTGACCACGGCACTTTACCTTCTGGAGACTGCAGGCCTGCTTTCCTCTTACGAGCCGACAAAAGGGCTCTCAGGGCTTCCGCTCGGTGCTCCTCACTGGGACTCTGCTCTCCGGGGACTTCTGGCTCTGGCTCTGGCTCCTCTTCCCTTTCCTCCTCGTCTTCTCGCTGACTCAAAGAAGCAGCCACTTTCCGAAGCTGGGTGGAGCTCAGTTTGGCTGGAATTCGCCAGAAGGTTTCCTACGGGAACACAGCAGGTGAAATCACGGCCAGGGAGGACCAGCCTCTCTGGCCACTCTTCTGCTGAACTGTTCACTGAGTGAGCATGACCCTCTGTCGGGAATGACCCATAGGAGTTATGAGCTTGGCTTACTACTCATATACACTCAGCATCTACCTCAGTGCTACACCAGGTAGCATTCACTGTAAATACAGCTGTTAGCAATGAATACAGGAAAGGATCTGGGACCTGTAAGATCCACACTCAGAATTAATGGAGTGTAAGGAACAAGATGCTATATCACCACTGAACTGGGCACCAGAGCAACTATTCCCACTTCATGAGTCAGACAGGCAGTAAGATTGCCTCTCTGAGGAAGTGCTGAGCTGACCCTTGAAGGCTTGTTGAGGGTCAAAGGAAGAAGGTATGTGGGGTGTGCACATGTCTGTGTGTGTGGACCCTGGATGTGTGGCTACAGCCTTCCAACAGGACTGGGAAGATCAGCTGGTTATGCAGACCTACTGTGTGCAGGGTGGAAAGCCGTCCAGGATGACTGTGGTGTGAAGCAGGTGTGAGTAGACGGCCATGCAAAGACAGGCGTGCCTCCTGGAGGCTGTGACACACAGAACCATCAGTGCTCCAGACAGATAAGGGGTAGCATGGAGACGAGGGCAACGTGGAACACGGTTTAGGGAAGGGGAGGCAAGAGAGGAGAGAGACTCGAGCAAGAGACCTGATGCGGGAATCTTGGGAGGCAAAGTTAAGGCAGCAGGGAGGATCCAGGTAACAGCACGGTGTGCTCTGAGTAGGACCAGAGACCCCTGGCTGACACAGTCCCGCTCGCTCTGATACTTGCCTGCCCTGAGCTGGGCGGCCGGATCCCCAGCTTGCGTAGCAGATGCTGAAACTGTTCATTCTCCATTGCTTCCTCATTTTCTTCTGTCAGAGGCACCAGAGGGATTGCCTGGGAGCAGCCTGCGGACATGGTGCAGACAGAGCCGGCAGCACGCGGTGACAATGTGACAGAGGGAGTGCTTCAGGTCACACCAGGCCCGGGCCACCCAGTGTCCAATGCTTACCATCCTCTTCTCGGTCATTTGCTGCGCGGATCAAGGAACTCTGGAGCCACAGGAGGGGAGCAGAGAGGCCTGGGCGAAGAGGGGGAGCTCATACTTGGTCCCCCTCCCTTCCTAACCCTCCACCTCGGACATGTCTCCCAACTGAAGTCCTTACCTTCCTGACGCAGGCTCTGACCGAGGTTTTCAGCAGAGAGAGATGAGCTGCCCTGAACCTGTCCTGCTGGCAAGCCTTCTTCGCTCTCCTCATCTTCACTCTCGCCTTCTGGGAAGTGCTCCTCTTCCTCTTCCGGATCTTCCTGCCAAGACTCTCTCGGGGACTCTTCTCCATTCTGCTGAAATTCATTGCAGACAAAGGAATGAGAAAATGGCTTCAGGGTCTCAGGGGGACTTCTGGCTTCTGTGCACCCACGGAAGGGCCCCGTCTGAACATCCTGAGGCAGGAGGAGTCCTACAGTACTTTAGTGGGGTGAGGCCCAGGCTGGCAGAGCCAGGATAGGATTGTTACCATGCAAGAGGGCACCAACTTCTTTCTCCGTTTCTTGTATAGCTGCCTCCGCTCAGACACCAACCCCAGGGCCAACAGTTTATCCACTACTCGAGCCCGTGAACGTTTGGCTGTGATATTCTTCATGATATGACCAAGAACATCTGCAGAGAGAGTGCCTTTGGATACTCTAGAGCAACTGGAAGGAGTAATGGAAACCAGAGGCTAACTCAGCTCCCTCCAGGTACACAAATGTAGCAAGTGAACAGAAGGTGGGAAGTGAGGCAGATCCTGAGACCTCACTCACCATCGGAGTCCCGGAACTCCTCAAAGAGCCGCTGTAACTCCAGCTCCTGGTCCTCTGTCCACAAGACAATCTGGGTCCCTTTCCTATTCAGACAGGGGTCAGTGCCAGGGGAGGTCCGGAGTGAATTTGGGCTTCCTTACCCCCAGCTCCCTCCAGAGCCTAGGCCTTTACCTCTGGAAGTCCTTGACACTGTCGGCCAGGCCCATCCGCACCAGATGGTTGATGACCTGCTTGCGTGTGCGGGGAACGGCTTTCAGGTGCGTCAAGATGGCTTCTACTACATCCTGACCTGTGGAGAGGGAATGGGGCATAAGGAGGAGTCTGGGGCTCAGACTGCCCTCCTCGCAGTCTCTCGAGATCTCAAAGCCTCACACCTTCCACATCCTTGTGGGCGAGGTATAACTCCTGAAGCTGGGCTTCTTCCTCAGGGCTCCAAACAGGGCTCTGTGGCTGGAAGACCTGAACGGTGAAAGAAGGAGGCCACTGGTTTAGAGAGACAAGCCGGAGCTCTCTCTGGTCATGTCAGACACAGGGCGGAGCAGGTAACTCGGCAGAGACCTAAAAATACGCCTCTTCCTTTACTCTCCACTGAACAACTCCAGAGCCCAAACCAGGAGATTTTTATCTTGGTGTACAGAACCTGACAGTCCAAGGACTAAGCAAAATGGGAAAAAGAACAGTGTGTGAGAGAGAGAAGAGACCAGAGGGAAGACACGTGTCTGTGTGTGTGTGTGTGTGTGTGTGTGTGTGTGTGTGAGAGAGAGAGAGAGAGAAAGAAAGAGAGGGGAGACCAGAGGGAAGACGGGAAGACACTAGTCACTAGTGTGTGTGTGTGTGTGTGGTATGTGTGTGAGAGAGAGAGAGAGAGAGAGAGAGAAAAGAAACCAGAGAGAAGATGCTAGTCTGTGTGTGTGAGAGAGACAAAGAGAGCGAGGAGACTAGAGAGAAGATGCTGAGAAAGAGAGAGAAAGAGAGAGAGAGAGAGACAGAGAGAGAGAGAGAGACAGAGAGAGAGACACAGAGACAGAGAGTGAGTGTGTGAACGAGCCGAGGACGAACATCAATATGAAGCCTATCTTACTTTACAAAGGTCTCACATAGCTCAGGGTGGCCTTATATTTGCTTTGTAGTCCAGTGGACCTTTAACTCTGACCTTACTGCCTGTCTCCTAAGTGCTGGGATCACAGATGTATCACCACACAGCTTATCCTCAAGCACGTTTTAAAAAAGCACACAGAAAGAAACTGCGGGGCCGGGCCCACTGTCCTCAGCGGCCGTCTCTGTGAAGGCTGGTGACAGAAGGAAACTAAAGGTAGAAGACTTAGCCCAGCCTTGTTCCTATTCTGGGTAACCTCAGGAAAAGCGTCTCACCTCACGAGCCTACTCCCTTGTCTCAGAAAGAAAAAGAAACGTTAGGTGAAATGTTCTGCAAGTGAACCCGTGACTGCACCGTCTTCCTCGTCTCCTGTCTGTCCCAGCCCTGAGCTTACCCACTGTCCAGGGAGCCATATCCCTGTGTCATTTCCCGAACCACAGCGGTGTTCTTCCAGAACAGCAGCTCCACAAACGCTTTCTGGTTCACCGCAGCCAACGCAAAGAACTTGCCAAGGATGTATTTGGCAAAGGTCACTAGCTCCTGTAGGAAAGAAAAGATACCATGGCACCTCAGCTCAAATACATTCAGACCTGCCCACTCCCAGCTTGCCTCTTCCTCGCTCACGGCATCTCCTCTATCCTCCATGTAGCTCCCCCAACCTGCCTGCTGACCTCTCCACCGTTTCCTCATCTCTGACCTAGTGCCTCAGCCTTCCTTTCTCTTAAGAATCACCCACAGGGGCTGGAGAGATGGCTCAGTGGTTAAAAGCACTATTCCAGAGGTCCTGAGTTCAATCCCCACCAACCACATGGTGGCTCACAACCATCTGTAATGGGATCGGATGCCCTCTTCTGGTGTGTCTGAAGACAGCAACAGTGTACTCATATACATAAAAATAATTTTAAAAAACAAAAAACAAAATCACCCCCACCCCCACTGTGCACCCTCCTTCCTTGGCGCCCCTCACTTTGTAGGCTGCAGCAGCCGGGTCACTAAGCAGCTGATTGAAGAGGCAGAAGAGGGAGAGCTGGAAAAGCAGGGCCTCCATCCCTAGGTCGTGGGCCAGCCGGTGCAGCATCTTGGCGATGCAGTGGTTGGTGTGAGCGCTGTTCTGCCGGTAGCTCCGCAGGAGAAGCGCATAGGCCCGCATGATGGTTGAGGAGGCGAAGCTGTATCACAGCACAGAGGGAAATTATTCAGCATTGGACAGAGACTGCTCGTCCGTCCTCACGGGGCCTGCCAGTCCTCTCAGCCAGTACCGTTTCAAGTAGTCCAAAAAGTTAAACTCCTTCTCTGACACCTGGACCACCTGCAACTCCTCTTCCTCCTCCTCCTCCTCTTCCTCCTCTGCCTCTTGTTCTACCGGCTCCTGCTGCCCTGTACAAAGAGTGAGGATTGCTGGGTTTCTGCTGTGCTGGGTGGAGCACAGCTGGGAGGACAGACGGGGAAGAATGAAGACTCACGGGGAAGGGGCGCGCAGAGGATCTGTTTTAGCAACTGCATTTCTTCCCCGGGGAAATGACTGGAGAGCCAAAACATTTCCTTCAGGCCACACTTCCCTGGAGGAAGACAGAAAAGGCTTTAATCACAGGAAACTGGAGTTGCAGTTAGGACTAGAAAGAAAAATTAGTTCCTTTGTCAACTGAAAGGAAGAGTATAAATGGCTACCTCAGAGATGAAACAAGCTTTTTCTCACAAGGCACACTGCTCTTGCAAAAGTCGTGGGCTCAACCTCATTAACCACATGGCAGCTCACAACTGCCTGGAACCCAGTTCCAAAGGATCTGAAATCCACTTCTGGCCTCCACAGGCAAAAAGGAGCACATGTGGTGCGTGTACATACATAATACATACATACATACATACATACATACATACACACACAGGCAAAATGCTCCTACACAGAAAATAAGTCTAGCCGGGCAGGGGTGGCGCACGCCTTTAATCCCAGCACTTGGGAGGCAGAGGCAGGCGGATTTCTGAGTTCGAGGCCAGCCTGGTCTGCAGAGTGAGTTCCAGGACAGCCAGGGCTACACAGAGAAACCCTGTCTCGAAAAACCAGAAAAAAAAGAAAAAGAAAAAAGAAAATAAGTCTGACCTACATCTATACATAGAAGTAAAACACAACCCTCAAATGAGACCCCTGTGTCTGTAGGCGGACACATGGTATCTCTACACAGAACAAACACGGAAAGGTCATCCATCAACATGTGAACCATGGCTAACACTGGCTGGTCGAGTTGTCTTTTCTCCTTTAGTCCAGCAGTCAGAGCTGACGAAGAGCTAGTGTTGCTCACAGAGACCCACAGCCTCGGCTCAGACTCTTCTGAACGCTGAGAGCCCTGGAGCCCAGTGAAGGTCTCCCCATTCCCTCAGAGTTCAGGGGATTGGGACACAGGATTCTTACCGGGCAGACCGCAGCAGGGCCAGGGCTTGCGGGGCCTGGCCAGCCGTAAGGCAGTCTTGGATCCTCACCATGGCTTCTACCCGCTGCTCCTCCACCGGCACTTCTGAGGCCGCATCAAAGGGGACAATGGGTTCCACGCTGAGCTCAGGGTCCTACAGACAGACATAGCCATGGGGGCGGAGTGGGAGGAAACCTGGACTGTCGACAAGAACACTGTCCTGAACAGGGTATACAACTCTCGAAACCACCGACCTGGGCACACTGCAGCAGCTGCTCTGCCAGGGATGGCCACATGGCCTCCAGTTCCCCTGGGCTATGTGAGAAGGCAGCACCCTGGTCCTCAACCTTCTTTTTCTTCTTTCTCTTTTTTCTTTTGTTCTGTGGGGAAAACACTGTATGGTAGAGGCAGCAGAGCCACAAAGTCTCTGTCCAGCAGTGTTAGTGCAGTGTAGGCAGAAGAGGACAGACAGCAGATGTCGGGTGGAGAGTGGGCAGAGGAGGACGGAGAGCAGTCGTGGGTAGAGAGGAGGCAGAGGAGGACTTGGAGCAGCAATGGGTACTCTATTTCCTTGCCCCTCTCCAGGAGAAACAGGCAGGTCAGGAGGAAGATGCCATTAGAGCGGGCAAGAACTGTGATGCAGATAAACAGAAAATGTTTATTTCTCGTGTAAGAGTCTGCCTTTGATGTGTTTGATTATGAAGTTGTTGAACCCAACACCATCCTCAGGAATCCCCCATCCACCTCTCCATCCTATTTGCCTTTTCGGGGTGGGATGGGCGAAGACATGTAGCCTTGGTTGTCCTGAAACTCACTGAGTAGACCAGGCTGCCCTCAACTCAAGAGATCCTCCTGCCTCTGCCCTCCAGTGCTAGGATTAAAGTTGCACTCCATCACGCCCAGCTAACAGCAAGTGCTTTAACCACTGAGACACATCTCTGCCTCAGTTCTGACACAATTTTAAACTATAGAAATAGGAAGGTCCTGGCATAAAAAAAAAAAAAAAAAAAAAACAACTTATTTCTTTGTATATATGTTTGTGAGAGAGAGAGAAAGAAAAAGAGAGAGAGACAGACAGACAGACAGACAGAGGACAACTTGTGGAATTGGTTCTCTCCTTCCATTGAGTGAGTCCTGGGCTCTAACTCCTCAGGTCACCAGGCTCAGAAGTGAATGCCTTTATCTACTGAGCTATCTTGCTAGCCCATACCAAAAACAAACATGGTTTTGCATAGTAGATCTGTATCTTTTTCTTTTTTTTTTTTTTTTTTTTTTGGTTTTTCAAGACAGGGTTTCTCTGTGTAGCCCTGGCTGTCCTGGAACTCACTCTGTAGACCAGGCTGGCCTCAAACTCAGAAATCCGCCTGCTTCTGCCTCCCAAGTGCTGGGATTAAAGGCGTGTGCCACCACCGCCCAGCTATGTATCTTCTTTTTTCTTTTTTTTTTTTTTTTTTGGTTTTTCGAGACAGGGTTTCTCTGTGTAGCCCGGGCTGTCCTGGAACTCACTCTGTAGACCAGGCTGGCCTCGAACTCAGAAATCCGCCTGCCTCTGCCTCCCAAGTGCTGGGATTAAAGGCGTGCGCCACCACCGCCCGGCCCAGCTATGTATCTTTAAGATAGAAATTCCTTGGACTTTTTTTTGGGTTTGTTTCTTAAAGATTTATTTATTTATTTTATGAGTGCCCTACCTGCATGTACACCTGGGTGCCAGAAGGGGGCATCAGATCCCATTACAGATGGTTGTGAGCCACCATGTGGTTGCTGGTATTTGAACTCAGGACTTCTGGAAGTACAGCCAGTGCTCTTAACCACTGAGCCATCTCTCTAGCCCTCTTTGGAGTTTTTTCCTTGGCTTTTGTCTTTAGCTTTTCACCTACTTCCCAGTTTTGGACACAATCTCAGTTTAGTGACCTGGAGGCTGACATGGGTTGCTTGAGTGTATTCTAACTGTAACTGATACAGGACTAGTCTGGCCTACTTACTTGTGTGTGTATCTATAGTATGTGTGAGCCTGTGTGTGTCTGTCTACATTGTGTATGAAGCTCTGTGTGTGTGTATGCATGCGTGTGCACGTGTGTACCTGTATATATGAACACATGGCAGAATTGGTGTGATTGTGAGCCTGAGTGTGTCTACACTGTGTGTGTGTGTGTGTGTGTGTGTGTGGCGCGCGCGCGCGCGTGCACGCGTGTGCACAACTGTACCTATATGTATGAACGCATGGCAGAGTTGCGTTCTACCTTCTACCTTCCCTTTTGAGATAGAGGAAAAGTAAACCCAATGGGCAATTCCACACTGGTAATGCCACAAGCCTCTGTCCTACACCCTCCCCTATAGCTGTTCCCATCCCCTGGGGCTGCCCTGTACCTGCACCATCAGGTTCCCACGGCTCCGACAAAAGCGCTCCAACATTTTGAGGAAGAGGTGGGTGGTTTCCACCAGGTCACGAAGGAATGAGCGTGGATGGTATCTCTCATCAAACTTTCGAAAGAGCGCCAGAAACAGTTCTCGGTATTCCATCATATAGAAAATGTTGTCTGGGGGTGGGCACAGGAGAGGAATGAGAGGGCTTGGAAAGGAGAGATGACCTTAGAGACTGTAATCGTGAAACGGGAAGGCCGGGATGGGAGCCCAGGCCTGAGCCTCACTTTTGATGATGCGACTGCTCTCCCTCACGGCCTCGTCTGGGGACATGTCCATCTCGTTCACTGTGGCCAGCAGCTCCTGGTAGGCCTTCAGAGCCAAGTGCATCCTGCCAAAGTGGACGGCACAGGGTAAGATGGAGGGGAGGCACCTGAAGGCTCTGTCGCACACAAATGCCAACACCTCCCCTCAATGATACCTCCAAAATGAGGTACCACCAGTCCCCTAGCCTGACCACCTCAACTTTGAACAAGGAAAATATTAACCAAGATTCTGGTATTCAGACTAGGCCAACCCCTCACCTGCGTGCCCAGGAGGCGGCCTCCTTACGGTCTGTCAGCATCATCTCATAGTAGTTGGTGAGGTTCTGCTCCACAAAGTGAAAGGTACGGACACTGAGGGTCTCAGAGACAAAGCCGGGGCGGAAGGCGGCAGCTCGGTTGAAGGCCATGAAGAAAGCCATTGCCCACATGTAGTAGGTCTCGTCGTGCTGCTGAGCTTTCTCCCGAAGCAGGTGATCCTATCAAAAGAGACCACCATGGCCTCGGGGCGGCTATCCCCTTCCAGCCTTTCTTGCCCATGATGCCTCAGGTTGGACCCTGGATGCTAACACAGTGTTTTCTAGAATCCCCAGTTCCCAGTCTCCTCTGCTCTCCTCGGGTCTGTTCATACTCCCCTCCCTTTTCTCTGGGGAAACTGTTCCAGAGCCTTTATTTTCTTATTTAAAAAAAAGATTCACTTCATTTTTAATTAACATATATGTGTCTCTGTGTGGGTTTGCACACGAGTGTGGCTGTCCCTGGAGGCTGGAGCAGGGAATCAGACCTGAGGCTTCCGTTACAGGCCGTTGTGGGCAAACTGACTTGGGCACTGGAGTCAAACTCTCTGCAGGAAGTGTTCCTAACTGCCGATCTATCTCCCCAGTCCCACCTAGAACTTTTATTTTTAGTCCTGCTAATAATAACCCACTCCTCAGAATCTTCATTCTGCCTGGGGTCCCACTCCCTGTGTAGTCTGCACTTCAAGGTCAGCTTTCCCTGGGCTCCTTGGCAGGTTGTCCTTCACTGAGCACATCACTGCTCTGGCTAGCATCTCTCTGCTCTACCCCTAGGCTAGCATCTTCTGCTCTACCCCTAACTGCCTGAACGTCCTTCCTGGGTTCTCACCTTGACCGCACCCATGAGCGGGTTGTAGCAGTTCTCCAAGAACTCAGAGCAGAAGTCTCTGAGGAAGAGCCTCACATTCAGGATGGAGCGGCGGTGAATGGACAGCTCCTGGGCAGCCTGGCGACGCTTAGGTACCCTCCTGGGCTGCTTTCCTAGATCTGAGCTGTAGTTCTGGAGCTGAGAATGGACTGAGGCATTAGAGTAAATCCTGGCTGCCCCCAAGCCTTGTAATTCTTTCTATAGCCACTGTTCTGAAATTTTCTTAGAGAAAAGATGCCTAGGAGGACATCTGCGGCGAGGCTGTCAGCAGACATGATATGGTCAGTACGTGTGCTGTCAGCCAGGCTCTAAGTCAGACACGGAGCAGCTTGGACTCCAGAGAGGGACACCCTTCTCGGGTGCTGCGACTCCAAAGTCTCTGCCACATACGGATGCATACTCACGTTGTGAAGGCCTTTGTGAAAGACGACGTCCCTTTCCCCAATAGATTTCAACCCCTGGACAATGTAGGAGCCCCCAAATCGAGAGTGCCTTCAAGTAAAAATAAGAAAGGGTTCCAAAATGACTCCTCAATTCTCTCCAAGTATTAGACCATTCTCTTTCAACAGCAGCTCCGAGAGAGCTAGTTTTAAAGTATTACCCAGCCTTGGGTTGATCACAGTGGAGCAGCCTGCCACCCACCTGTTTCCTCGCTGGAGGGCCCGAGTCCTCTTCTCGGCCATCTCCCGTTGGCGCAGCACCTCCAGTTCTGCCACGTCTGCGCTTCGCTCCTGAGCCAAGCGTCCCTGCCCTACCCCGGCCAGCTGCTCAGGGTTCTGGGTTTGGAACAAAGAGGGAAGGGTCACCCAGGACAGTCATCTTTTAGACTTAGTTCACTCCTACTTGGCAGGGAAAAAACAAACGTTGAGAACTGTTGATGGGTCTTTGATGGGAGATGCAGCTAGGGCAAGCATCACTTGCCCTCCTCAGGTAATCCTCCATCACCACCAGGGTTCCTCGGGTCACGCAGCCCGAGAAGCACATGGTGGGGACTAGGAGACTCGCGTAAGGTCTCACCTGGTCTCGGAACATGAGGGAGACGATCTCCAGCACATGGAGGCTCCACTGCTGCTCGGCAGAGGAGCTGGACAGGAAGAGGAGCAAGTCGTCCATGCCACTGAGGTGAATTGCCCAAAGAAGCCGGTCGTGGACGCTGGCGTCATCATCGATCCTCTGAGCAGGCGGTGGAGAGGAGGAGAGGACACACTGAGCTCCACAGTTTCCAGAGTCCCCAACTCACCGTGCGTGGCTAAGGCTAGTCTCCAGAAGACAGAGAAGCCGAAGAGAAGGAAGCTCGCCCTAGCCAGTGTAAGAACTCAGATGCCCCGAAACCCTCGTCACCTTCTCCTGCTCAATGCTGGCTGGGACATGGAGAATATTTCTGACCAGCAGAAGGATCCGTTCGATCAGCAAGTTGTCTTCTTCTTGCCGATCCTCCCAGCCCTGGGCAAGAGGAGGAAGAAACAAACAAAAGAAGACTGGCTGTAAGACTGAGCCCTGAGAATTGGGACTAAAGAGAAGGAAAAAGGTATGGAGAGATGGCTCAGTGGTTAACAATGCTCTCAACACAGTCAAGATGACTGGAGTTCAGATCCCAGTGCACAATCAACAAGCCAGGTGTCTAGAAAAGCACCTGTCATTTTTTTTATGGCTTCTGTGTACACATGTACACACACACACACACACACCACGCACACACACTTAGATAAATTTCTAAAAATAAAATAGAAATGAAAGCAGACACGGTGGCACAGTTCTTAAATCCTACCTCTCAGGAGGTAGAGGCAGGAGGGGTGTGTATGTATGTGTGAGGGGGTTGGAATCATCTCTTAGTTCCAGGCTAGCCTGGGCTACAGAATGTCTCAAAAAAAAAAAAAAAAAAAAGAGCAAAATAAGAGTGAGCCAAGCCTGGTGGCACAGGCCTGTAACTCCAGCTTCTCAGGAGACTGAGGGAGAAGGACTACAAGTTCAAGGCCTGCCTAGATCACAGAGTGAGTTCAAGGTCCTTCTGGCAATGTAGTGAGGCTTTGCCTCCAAAACAAGCCACTCCAACAACAAAAAGCTAGAGATACGCTTCAGTGGTAGAGTACTTGTTTAGCATGCAGCAGAGTCCGGATCGAATCCCCAGTACTATGGGGCAGGGCCACAAACATGGGTGGGACACAACACCACCCAGAGTATGGTAGGGTGGCTACGATCCCAGCTCTCTGGAGGAAGAGGCAGGAGAATCATGAGTTCAAGACCATCTTCAGCTACTTAAGTGTAAAGCTAGCCTGGGCTACATGAGACTCAATTTCAAAAAAAAAAAAAAAAAAAGAGGGGCTGGAGAAAAGCCCAGTGGTGAAGAGCACTCATTGCTCTTGCAGAGACCCCGTGTTTGGTTCCTGACATGTGCACGTCGGTTCATAATCACCCATAACTAGATCCAGGGGCTCCAACAACGCTTCTGACCTCTGAGGGCACCTGATGCACAGGGTGCACATACATACAGGTAAGGAAAACACACACATGTATAAAATGATTTAATTAAAGCGAAAGGAGAAAGTAAGGAAGCAAATAAGGAGGAGGCTGGGGGTGGGGGTCAAGGAGTCCCAGCAGACGTGGAGGTACCGACCGGCGCAGACTCACTCACTCACCAGCTGCAGCAGCTTATACAAGGTCTCGCTGAGGACTCCAAATGCCTTCTCGCTGGCAAAGGCCTGTGGAACAGGGAACAGTTCATAGGTAGTGCCTACCTTCTCTTCCCTTCCTCTGCAAACGCCGGCCCAGTGCCTGTGAAGAACGACCTCTCACCTCTTTGTAGGCCTGCAGGTAGGTTAGAACCTGCAGAAAATGGTGTCGTGCACCTGGGTCCTTAGGCACGCTGCCAAAACAAAGCAGGGCTGGCTGAGTCAGATTTACCATCAGCCTGGGGAGACAATGAAGTCGGAGTGGTTAGGTTTCCTTGCCAACGGAGACGCGCCACACGTGGTAGAAGGCGAAAGGCCAAGGAGCGAACCTGATCACGGCGTCGAAGAGAGGCTTGTCCTGGCGGTGCTGTGTGAGGATTGGCAGGAGGTCACTCTGCAGGATCTGCGCGGCCCCCAGCTGCTGCCGTACATCTCGAGTCTCGTCCTCGTGCCTCAGGTATCGGATCAAATCCTTCACGCTCTCTGTGGACACAGGATAAAACACTTAGCCGGAACGCCACTGGAAGCTGCCCAGGCGCATGCGCTGTTTGTACCCACAGCCGGAGGAATTCACCAGACCTCGATTTGGTGAGGATTTTTTTTTCCCCCCTTCTTGGTTCCTCAAAAGATTTCTCACCCAAGCAATCCGGCTCCTTGTGGTAAGTGCCTCCTTCCAAGTACCCAAGGGCGCTACACGTGGCTAGAAGTTCACAGTTCATCATGTACAAGTCCATACACCAGAGGCCCAACTCAGCAGAACGGGCAGTGGACGCGGCAGATGGAGACGGTGAGGCCTGTGGGACTAGGAAGAAGGATGTCCACGGTAAGGAAAATGAACAAGCCGCGGCTCACACTCAGGAACACTCTGGGCGAGACCCTTAATGGCTCCCCTTTTGTCAGAACTAAAAGTGCTGCGCTCCCAGGCCCAGGGAAAACTTTTTTTTTTTTACACGAATCAACTGTGGTGCACGGGAATCAAACCCAGGAAGGCTCCTGTGTGTGGCGGGTGCATGCTCTACCACTGAGCTGCATCTGCCAGCCCTAGGGAAAGCTTTTTTTTTAAGGCTTTTTTTTTTTTTTTTTTTTTTTTTAAGGTTTTTCGAGACAGGGTTTCTCTGTGAAGCCCTGGCTGTCCTAGAACTCACTCTATAGGCCAGGCGGACCTCGAACTCAGAAATCCGCCTGCCTCTGCCTCCCAAGTGCTGGGATTAAAGGCTTGTGCCACCACTGCCCAGCTAAGGCTTCTTTCTAACTTACTAGAAATCAAAGATACTCCAGTTTTTTAATTAAGGCCTGGCCCATTCTACATACAACCAGCTCCTGAAACTAGAGAAATGTGTTTCAGAGTTAAGACAACCCAGGAAAACAGGGGATCGGTGCTGAGATGTTCACCACCACAGAGACCTCTGCAGCCTTGGGAGGGGGCTAGACCGAATCTTCCGTCTTGTACAGCTTCCTCATACAGCCCTAGTCCGCATATACCACAGGAGTTAGGAGTCCTAGCTTAGGGCTGGCGAGAGATAGCTCAGCGGTAAGGAAGCTTGCCACTGAGGGTGATAACCTGAGTACTACTATCCACGGAACCCACACGGTAGGAGGAGAGAACTGACTCCGGCAAACTGTTCTGACCTGCACATATTCCCCTCCCTCCAAAAGGAAATAAAAATCCCAGTCCCAGCCATGCAGTGATTATATATAAGATTTATAAATGTGGGAGCTGGGGAACCAGAGGTATAAATGTCTGCCCCCCCGTGTGTGTATGTGTGTGTGTGTGTGTGTGTGTGTGAGAGAGAGAGAGAGAGAGAGAGAGAGAGAGAGAGAGAAGGCCAGAGGTCAATCTCAGATATTCCTCAGGCACCTCCACCTCATTTTAAAACACTAGCTCTCACTGGGACTGGGGTCAGGGCTTGCTAATCAGTGAGCCCTAGGGATCGTCCTGTCTCTGCCTCCTCAGCAATGGAATTACAACCACAAACCACAAAGCCTGGTTCCTTATGAGAGTGCTGGGGCTTGAACCCAGGTCACTGTGCTTGTACTTGCATCAAATGAGCTATCTCCTCAGACGGCTGTATAGGACTTAGACCCTTTGGGAGCTCCTCGGCTTCTGAGGCACTGGCATTTGTAAACAAAGTTCTTTCCCTGTCATCCAGGAATCTCAGTGGAAGTCAGCTCTGACAGAACGTGAAGTAAAGGCAGCAAGCAGGAGAAATAAACTCCCTGCCTCTGCCCCAGAAGTGGCAGTTTCCTCTAATGGAGCACTTCCCCAATTATCCAGATCCCTGTGCCCTCAGCAGATGGCACAAACCCAGAATCCTGAGTGACTGGAACCTGACATTAATATCACAGATTGCACACGTGCACACGTACACACACACACACACACACACACACACACATCTTTACCCTCTCCTGTGGAAGATCAGGAATATTCATCAATCTTCTCCCCTAGGCATCTTCAGCTGCACTTTGCTCTGCATTGGAAGCATCCTCTAAAAAGACCTTTTCTGGCTGTAGTCCCTGGCTTTTAAGCCCTGACTCCACCCCTACAGGGAAACAGATAATGAGCCCCGGAAAGCCCAGACGAAAGCCCAGATGTACCGGTTGATGCTATCTCCCTGCGCTCAAGTTTGACTTACATAACTGGTCTACTTCTTCACGGTGCCCCCTATCCTACTACCCCACTGCCACGCCCACTGCCAACCTACTTCCAAGCCCCAAAGCCCAGCAGTACAAGGAGCCAGTGAAACACTCACTGAATGACAGGACTGGAAGGAGCCCTTTCTTTTGGCCCGTTCTCAGAGACCTGGTCTCTGGTGAGGTAGCTTCTGTAATGCAATTCGACTCTGCTGAAAGTCGCTCAGCTTTTCCAGGGAGACAGACCACTGGTGTATTATGTGTGCGCTTATGTGTGTATATCAATGTATAGATATGTGCATGTCCACACACATCCATAGAGACCAAAGGCCTTTCCTATCGGTCCTTTCCAAGGGCGGGCCTAAGAAGCTGGCCAAACAAAGATGAAAGAGCTGTCTCAGTCGAAGTGCACTTTCAACACCCAGTGTTTGCACCATCACACAAAAAAGTTAAACAGAAACTCTTTTTATTTATTTATGTTCGCCCCCACACACACTTTGGGGCAAAGTTATTCTATGTACTCCTGACTGTCCTAGAAATCAGTATGTAGACCAGGCTGGCTTCAAACTCACAAAGATCCTCCTGCTGTAATAAAGGTGTGCTCCACCATGTCTGGGTCTGCTTTTAATTATGTGTTACCATGAAGGGCTGAAATTCCTATTGGAAGTTCCTTTCCCCAGTTCCAGGGAGTGGCTGTCAGGCTGTGGGGCTCCTGACCTACTTTTTCCTTTACACTGCCTCTCCATTCAAAACAACTGTAAGGGATTAGGGATGGAAGTCCTGGCTCTCTTATATAACCTCCCGCCTGCCCTTATCTGCCAGAATTGTTCCTTCTCTTTCTCTTCTACCAAATGTTTTGACAGCAACAGACAAAAAGGAGGCTAGCTAAATGGCGCAGTAGGTAAAAACACTTTCCACAGAAGCTAAAAGACCTGAGTTCAGATCCCAAGGATGCACACAAAAGGCAAGAGAGTGGTAGTGGCCGTCTGTAAGGGCCAGCTATGCCTGGAATACGCAATGCAGCAGCATAAACAAGAAAGACTCTGCCTCAGATTGTAAGGTGAGAACTGACTCCTCAAAGTTGTCATAAATGTAAGAAAACAGAGTGGATGTCGGGGACAGAAAAATTAATAGTCTACCCTCCTTCTTCCCTTCTTTGCTTTAGAATTTGGTGGCAAGAATGTTTTATTTTTTTCTTTTTATTCAGTTAACTAAAACCTGTTTACTCAGTATGTCTGGTCTCATCTCTCCTAGATAGCCAATACTATGCATACACAACCACGTGGCTCAGATCCGTGGACTGTTTGCCTTCTCTGGCTGTTAGGACCTTCACTCAGGAATGTAAGCATTCATGTCCCAATACATGAAACTCCTCATGGTTTATTCCCTCCATCTTGGAGGCTTCCTCTGCTTCTGTTATTTCCCAAAGTTCCAAGCCTATGTGACTTTCTTTTTTTTTTTTTTTTTGGTTTTTTCGAGACAGGGTTTCTCTGTATAGCCCGGGCTGTCCTGAACTCACTCTGTAGACCAGGCTGGCCTTGAACTCAGAAATCCGCCTGCCTCTGCCTCCCAAGTGCTGGGATTAAAGGCGTGCGCCGCCACTGCCCGGCTGCCTTATGTGTTTTTGAATGCACTAAATCCAGTAGTTTTCATTCGGGAGATACAGTTAAAGCCTACAGAATGCAATTGTACGTGAGGTCAGAAGATGGTGTCCAAATCCTGGCTTCAGTGCATGCTGCAGACCAGTCCATCCTTTACCAAACTAGCCTCAGTTTATGCCTCTGAAAAAGAAAGTACTGCCGGGCGGTGGTGGCTCACGCCTTTAATCCCAGCACTTGGGAGGCAGAGACAGGCGGATTTCTGAGTTTGAGGCCAGCCTGGTCTACAGAGTAAGTTCCAGGACAGCCAGGGCTATACAGAGAAGCCCTGTCTCGAAAAACCAAAAGAAAAAAGAAAAAAAAAAAAGAGAGAGAAAAGAGAGAGAGAGAGAGAGAGAGAGACTGGGGATACAGTTAGGCAGTAGAGTGCTTTCTAGTATGGGCAAAGCACTAAGTTCAATCTACTTCGTATTTGCGCTCAGATAAATAAGTAAAGACAGAGCAAGCAAATGCAGCTAACAGCAAGCGTCCACCACCAGGGTTCATATCATCAGCCTGCTCTTCCCAGGCAATCCTCGCTCCAGAGTTTCCATTAGTGTCTGCCCTTCCGTCCAAGGTTCTCCCTGCCTTCAATCCTGTTCCCTCTTATTCTAGCATAAGCAACCTGCTCTTGCCTCTCCCACCTGACTCCATCTGGGTGTCTGCCTCCTGGAGAATCGGAAGTGACATTGAGAGATGTTTAATCTACCTCCTGTATGTGCACTCCATTAACACACACCACTGTACCTCCCTCATGTGCAAACCATTAACATACACTATTGAACAAAGCTCTAGTTTTAGGCTGGGCATGGCACTGCACACCTGTAATCGGCAAGCTTGGGAGATGGAGGCAAGATGATCGTATGTTCAAGGAATCCTTAGTGAGAACACCTTGTCCTGAGGTTTCAGATGTGGCCCCCACCACAGCCAGTGGAAGCAGTGATAGGACTGGGACCCAGGGAACTAGACAGTAGTGTCAGGGATTGATGTGGTGGGTCTTTGGTTCAATCCTCTGTATGGGAAGAACCACACAGCATGGTAGAGGCCAGTCAGGGCTACACAAGATCCTTTCTTAGTTAAAAACAAAAAACTCCACCCACGCCCACAATATAGTCTTAATGATCTTCTGATGGTCACCTTTCAAGCTGCTGCCATTCTCCCATCTACATGTAAGTTATGGACTTTGAAGACTGCTCAAACGATACTTGTGACTTCTCGACCCAGAAGCCACCCCCTTCTCCTGTGCCAAGTCGACTCCTACCTTGAGGCATTTACATTTTGTGTTCGGAAGAGTCAAAGCAGATTGTTTAAGACCGCTGACTCCCTTCGTTAGCCTTTGAGTTTGTGAGACATGATTATGATTTCCAGGGAGTGGGACTCAGGCAGGTGTTCTAAAAAATGCTCCTGGGGCCTGGGGATGAAGATGGGGATGGAACTGCAGTTCAGCTGGCTTGCCAAGGGTAGGAATCCCTGGGTCCCAGTCCTATCACTGCTTACACTGGGTATGGGGGTGGCACATCTGAAAGCCCAGGATTGGGAGCTCAGGGCAGGTCGTTCTCAAAATGGAGACCAGTTTGGGAAACTCAGGGAATCTTTACCTTTAAGCAAGGCAGAGAAAGAGAACTAGAACACAGTGTCAGGGCTTGGTGTGGTGGGCCTTTGGTTCAATTCTCACTATGGGAAGATAGGAGAGGAAAATGCTTCTCAGGTGATTCTTTTTTTTTTTTTTTTTTTTTTTTTTTTTGGTTTTTTTGAGACAGGGTTTCTCTGTGTCGCCTGGGTTCTCAGGTGATTCTAATATAATTCAGTTGACAGCTGTACTTAAAATGTCACCTCTTGATCCCAGGGATAATGTAGGTGCTTAATAAATGCTGTTCCCTAGACTGAAGTAGACAACTCTGGATGGTAAGGGAGGCAACAGGACACACACCACCGAGCACAGTATGGAAGAGCTGGGGAGGATTCCTGTCAGTCCAACTGCAGAAGTTCCATCTACATGTTTTCCACCAGTCCTCAAGGCCAGAACTCTACTCTCATCTCTTGGCACTGAACACCATGCACGCTACATTACTAGCGTGCTCAATAAACTTTGTTTATCGGCACTGATAATAAACAAAGGTACAATACTTCAGGAACACAAAGAGGGGAGTGACCAATACTAGGGAGGCAGAGGCTAGTGAACACCTGTGAGTCTGAAGCTAGCCTGGTCTACACAGAGAATTTCCAGCCCAGAAAGGACTAATACTAAGACTCTGTCCTTTTATTTATGATTCATCTGTGTGTGTGTTCCTGTTCAGATATCAATGTCTGAACAAGATTCAGTTCTCTCTTCCTGATGGGCTCCTAGGACTTCATTCAAATCCTCAGGCTGGCAACAAGCAATCCAATCTGCTGAGGTTTCTATGGGGTGACCAGCTTAGAGGGCTGGATAAACTGAATTTCTGCGCTAAAGTGACAAGAACTCTCCAGCAAAGGGAGTTCAGGTACCTTGAGGTAAGAATGAACGCGAAGCAAACACATCCTTTCCAAACTGAGGTTGGAAGTCAAACTGGGTGAGAAAAATATCAGGGATGCAAGCCGCCCAACTGAGTAAGCAAAACCGTAAGCGACCAAAATGGGGTTTCAAAGTAAATGTAAAACTACGGGCTTCAGTAGTTTTTGTTCTTGTTTTTTGTTTTGGTTTTTTTTTTTTCTTCCCCAAAACGAGGTTCTAGTGACAGCATCAAAGAAAAGGAAATGACACTCCAGGAAAGAAGCTTAACTAATGGCTTTCGTCCTAGCTGACATCTCCAAAGTCGTGTCCTCCTTAGGCAAGAGGATTGAACCCAGACTACCAAGACCCTAAAGTTTGTGAATCCCGACTCCTGACGACCTCCAGGCGCTGTGTCTTCCGGTCTGGACTGCATGACATCTACCGGGAAGCTTCTGCTCTGCTCTCCGAACTCGGAGATACTGTCTCAAGGTCCCTTCCCTACCCAACGCTCAGGGGACGCAGAGACCCGCTAATACGCCGCTGCTGCTCGGCGCACTCGCCCGGGAGCAGGGTCAGAACGCGCGTGCGCGCCGGGAGCCCCGCCCCCGCCCTTCAACCGCGCGGCGGGAAGGTGGCCGCTCGCTGCCCCGCTGCTCGTTGCTCGCTGCTCGCCGCCCCGCCGCCTCGGGCATGCCTGTTGTCAGCCCTGGATCCTCCCGACACTCACCCGCTCTACGCGAGTCCTCTGAAGCCTCGCAGAGCCAGCGGCCCTGAAGTGCGGGGACGCAGCCTTTCCCGCCACTCGGCCGGGAGCGACCAGTCCGCGCCTGCGCGGGCGGGAATGGGGCGGGGCGAGCGAGGCGGGGCGGGGCGAGCCGGGCGGAGCCACTGGACTCCGGTCGAGAGGAGAAGGAAGAGTGGATAAGAAGGGAAACCCAAAAGGACGTTTTTTTACGTGAGTCGGACATCTTCGCTAAAGTAAAAGCCAAAACGCTATGGGTTTTCTACTGAATTATAATAAGAATCAAGATCGAATTAAGGGAGAATTTACAGACGTTCTTCCCCTTCCAGTCAAGTGGACTATTCCAAAGTCTTAAATGACTACTTAGAAAAGATGTGTTTTATTTGGGAGGAAGTGCAGAGTTTGGTGTTTGGGATGGAGTTTAGGGTTGTCTGCCTTCTTATATTTAGGCATATGTTTTAAAGCTTGCAAAGTATATACAAGGAGGCTTAGAAGAGAAAGATCTGCAATAAATATTCCTTGTTCGTTCAGGGTCACCTGCGCCCCTGCTGAGACGATGCTATTTTACCAACAAATACAAGATAGGGCTCAAAAAAAAAAAAAAAAAAAAAAAATCTCCGAATTAAGCATTTAGATAGAGGAGATCGATATCTGGGCCATGAGGGAGAGTTAGCAGAAAGGATAGCTGGGAGAAAAGTGAAAAGACGTACAAAAATAAAAGACTATGGAGCTAGTGATAAAAGTACAGAGATGCCATTTGCAAAGTTCAGTTTGCTCTAATTAAGTCCTCCATCTTGCCCCTCAACTCCTGTAAATTTGCTTCAGACACCAGATTTCATGTTTTAGCCTCAGAGAGCAATTCTGGGCTTCAGTGCTGTTTATCCAGGGCTATTAGGCAGGGCCTTTTAAACCATTTCATTTTTCCAGACTCCAGACTTGCCTGACCCCTATTTCTGTTGGAAGGTCCGTGGTCCAACACTCAGCCTAGCCTAGTGGATGTGGGCAGGCTTATGTGGCTCTACAGAACTCAAGCCCTGTGTTTACCTTTCTCAGAGCTTCTATCCCAGTCTCTGGGACAAGCATCCCTGAGATCAATAGAGTATAGTCTCCCATTAACTCCTTTGTCCTCCTTTCTGTCTGCTTCCTGAGAGGAATGACCCCCCCTCACACACACCCTCCGGTCTCCTCTGACCCCTCAAAAATCAAGATGCATATACTTCACTGGAAGCAGGGTAAAGGCCAGAAACTTAAGGTCTTGGGTTTCCTGTGCTCACCAAACTGGATCGGGGAAGGACATACATGTTGACACATCTTTTCCCTTCCCTAGCTTCCGTGCCCGCAAACTCAGACACGGCCACACGCACCCACATTCATATGAACAGTCGTGCACACACGGCGAAGGTAGCTGGAGCGGGGGGTGGGGGGAGGAAGGGAAGTTTGCACCAACCAGTCGTGAATGCAACTTGAAAGATTTCACACAGCAAAAGGAAAAAAATGAAAAACGTAAGTTAAAAAATAAAGAAGTACATGCCCCTCCCCACAGTCTCTTTCTTCATCCAAGGGCTGACTTGGCCCTCCCTGAAACCCAACGGCTTTCTACTTCTCTCTCCAACTGTAGCTTTTACAGGGCCTGAGTCTTCAGTTCGACAGGTTCCCCTGTACCCTCTGGCTGTCCGTTGGAGTCACTGGGTCTGGCACCCTTGAGGATAGAGAGTCTCTCAGAAACACTCTTGAGCCGGGGGAAGAGGAGAAAGTCATAGAGTAGGCTGCCCAGGCCGCCTCCGATGATTGGGCCCACCCAGTACACCTGTGGGAAGAGAGAAGGCATGCTCAGGCTTCCGGACTCTTCAGGAGGAAAACAACATATCTTGCTTTCATGGGACACAACTAGGCATCAGTAAAAGTTAATGTAGCTTGCTGCTGCTGCTGCTGCTGCTGCTGCTGTATTTGGGGCTCTTCATGTGAGGCTTGTGGACTTGGTTGGTTTGTTTTAGAATTATAGACCCAGTGGGGCTGCAGAGATGGCTCAGATCATTTGCTGTCCTTGCAGGGGACCCTAGATCAATTCCCAGAATCCACGTGGCACCTCACAACCAACTGTAACTCCATTTCCCAGGGATCTAAATGCTCTGTCTGGTCTCCAAAGGCACCAGGCAGGCACAAAGTGCACAGACATATATGTAAAACACCTATTTATGTTAAAAAAATAAAATACAGCTTGGCATGGTGGCGCTCACCTTTAATGCCAACAATAGTGAGACAAAAGCAAGAGATTCTGTGGGAGTTCAAAGCCAGCCCAGTCTACACAGCAAGTTCTGGGCTGTCAAGATTACATAGTGAGAACTGTCTCAAAACAACAAAAGACCCAGAATAAAACAAAACAAAAATTAACTTTTTTTTTTTTTTAAAAAAAAAAAAAAGAAACTTAGACTCTGCTGTCTATATCCCAACACCTGTCAGTTTCTTCTGGTTCACTAATCATTTTATTTTCTTATCCCTCCGTCCTACCTCTACTCCCTTAGCATACATATATTCTATTTGTTGTCATTTTAAACTAGTTTATGTATTCCTCAGGAAAAAATAAGTTGTGGCAAAATACCCCTTATAACATAAAATTTACCTTATTAATAAACATTGTTTATTATTACTTTGCTTAATACAGGATCTCATTAGCGCAAGATGACCCCAAACAGGCTGTGTAGTCAAAGATGACCTTGAATTCCTGATCCTCTCGCCCTCCCAAGTGCTGGATAGCGGGCATGCACCACTATCGGAATGTATTCTGTATCAGGGAGTGAACTCAGCATTGTGCTCCTTAGGCAAGCAGGGTACCCACTGAGCAGCGTCCCCAGAGCTGGTTGAGTTTGTTTGTTTGTTTGTTTGTTTGTTTTGAGACAGGGTTATTTTTGTAGCCCTGGCTGTCCTGGAACTTGCTCTGTAGACCAGGGTGACTTCAAAATCAGAGACCCCCTTGTCTCTGACTCTGGACCGCTTGGATAGAAACCACATTGGATAGATCGCCACATCCGGCTCTGCAGAACTGTGTATGCTTGAGACACTCTGTAGCCCAAGCCGATGTCAAAGTCACTGTGCAACCCAGCCCAGCCTCAAACTCAAAGCGACCCTCTGCAGTTGTCCTGAGTTCAGTGTATGATCAACACAAGCCAAGGTACCTGCATATTAACATTTTTGAAGTGTACAAATGGCTCGATAGGATTGAATGTATCCACATTGTTGTGTAACTCATTCCCAGGATGTTTTGAGTTTATAAAACTAAAGCTATACAGCCATCAAACCGCCCATCTGACCCCACACCAGCCCGTGACAAACTTCTCCTCTCTGTTCCTAGCGATTTGTATTTTTTTCTTTCCTTCTTTCTTCCTTTCCTTCTCCTTTCTCCTCTTCCACCTTCTCCTCTTTTTGGTATAATGTAGCACAGGCTGGCCCTGAACTGCTATTTAAATGAGTTTTAATATTTTATGTAAGTAGAACTATGTAAGAGCTATCTTTTGGTGACAGGTAATTTCACTTAGCATAATGTCCTAGAGGCTTGTGCCATGGCATACCAGAATTTCTGTTCTTTTTAATGGCAGAATAATACTCCATCCACGTTTAATTTTTCTGTTCATCTAGCAAGGGGAATTAGGGTTACTTTTACTCTTGGCTGTTGTAACCAATGCTGCTATAGAAATGGCTGTTCATTTTCGCAGATTCTTTTAAATCATTTTCATGTTTATCTTGATATGCCCAAAGCAATATAAGCATTACCATTTTTAATTGACAGTTACCCCATGCAGCGTCTGTGCCAGATGCGCCATACAGATAACTTTCACGTTTGCTTTTCTATAATACCCTATTTTATAACTGATGGATAGAGGCAAAGAGTGAGGTATTAGTCAGAATCGTGTATAAGACTAGTAAGTATTAAAGATAAGGCGTTGCCTGGGCCCTGTGCAAACATTCTGACGTCTGGAACCAGAAGCTTTTGTCTTAGATGTGTTGACTATGCAACAGCCTCTAGTTCTCACAGTGAATGCTCAGTAGAAAGCCCCAGCTAACGAGAGAAGCTCCCTATAAGGGGAGAGCTTCCAGTCAGTTTGTTTTAGAAATGAGGTCTTGCTATGCCATCCATGCTGACCCCAACTTTCTGGGTTCAAATACTCCTCCTGCATCAACTGCCCAGGCACTGGCACTACAGGCATGTATCTCCAGACCCAGCTAAGAGCGTCTCCTTTTGGCAAAATAGTGCAATGTGCACGGGTAAGCATGCCAAGGTCTGTAACAGCCTCCTCAGCTGCATGCTGGCAGAACAGCCAACATATCTGGATGGAATGCAGCCTGCAGTCCAGCCCCATCCAAACACTCTGTGACTTACCCTGTACTCTCACTTACCCAGTGGTTGCTGAAGTTCCTGGTAAGGATGGCAGGAGCAAAAGACCGGGCCGGATTCATCCCCGCACCAGTGTAATACATCTGCAAGAGATACAGTCGCAACTGAGACGCCCCACCTGACCCTTCCAGCTTCTCTTCTTTACAGCCCCTGTGGCCAGCCAGAGCTGCTGTCTTGTCTCCAGCCAGCAGCAAATGGGGCAGTACCAGCTTCACACGTCTCCAGGGTAGAGAGTAGCATTGATATTCCATCTAAGGACAGACTTATAGACCCAGAAGAACAGTTCTTACCCAGAAGATGTGTAACTTTCCATCCCAAAGTCAAGAGGGATTAGATATAGTAGTTAGAAGAACGATTATCCCTTTGTGCCAACTGGTACTGAAAAGGGTATATAATACTTAAGCATAAAGGTGGGTTGGGAAGGAAAGAACCCTTATAAGTTGGTAATACTTTGGAGTCTCTAGAATCCTTGAGTAAGAAGTTTCCCACCTCTCCTGCTTACCCCAAAGAGGTGCCCCAGGGTGAGGGAGAAGCCAACAGCCAGGGCCACCGAGCCCATGCGGCCATTCCTCCTCTCGTCATATGTAGCAAAGATGCAGAGAACGAACTGGAGCGTCAGGAAGATCTCCACAGTGGTGGCCTGGCCCACGCTTACCCCAGCATGCAGCTGGCCAAAGGAAGCAAAAGAAGGAGGCAACCGTTAGCACTGCCAGGCTATTCCCACTTCAAGCAGTTCAGTTCCCAGGAGAGGAAGGATGCATAGCCCCTGCTGAGTCGGTGTTTCTATCCTAACAGTGCTCCTCCCTGTAGAAGTGATTGCACTTACTCACATGGGAGGGGAAACTGACACTTTATAAAGTAAAGCAAATCTAAGAACCTGGCCTGGCAGCGGTGGCACACGCCTTAAATCCCAGCATTCGGGAGGCAGAGGCAGGCAGATCTCTGTGAGTTTGAGGCCAGCCTGGTCTACAGAGCTTCCAGGACAGCCAGGGCTACACAGAGAAACCCTATCTTAGGGGGATGGAAGAAAAGAAGAAAGAAATAAAAAAGAAAGGAAGAAAGAGAGAGAGAAAGAAAGAAAGCCTGAAGAGAGAGCTGGGTATGCAGCTCACTTGACATGACTTGCCTCCTAGCATGCTGAGGCCCTGGTTCCATTCCCACCACTACATAAACTGGATATGTTTGGACGTACCTGTAATCTTAGCACTTGGAGGGGGTAGAGGCAGGAGGACTCTTTGGCTACATAGGAAGGTCAGGACTACAGTAACAAAAGAGTTAGAAGGAAAAGAGGCTCTGAACTCAACTTTCTGAATTCTCCATGGAGGGCTCTATGCTTTCCTTTCCCCTCCAAAGCACTTACGGCTCACACACACACGCATACACACACACACACACAAGCATATGTGTATACATGAGCAAGCATGTCAGGACACTGTTCCCCCAACCCTTGGCCAGCCCTTACCGTGTTGAGCGCTAGGTTTCCTCGGACAGCTGGTGGGGTGACGCTGTACAGCACGGCCGCTCCAGCCACGGCCCCCAGAAGCTGAGCTGCTATATAGCAGAAAGCACGGAGCAAGGACATCTGGGAGCCCACAAGGAAGGCAAAAGTGACAGCAGGGTTGACGTGGGCTCCACTGATGTGACCCACAGTCTGCACCAATGTAGCCAGGGCCAGGCCAAAAGCCAAAGCTACTTGCAGGACATGTAGGGGTCCGGGGGCCCAACGTAGCGAGGCTCCCAGCCCAAAGAAGACATAGAAGAGGGTGGCAAAGAACTCAGCAAATATGGCCCTCCAAAAGGAGGCAGACCGAAGTTCCCACATGGCTGTGGGGGTGAACACAGTGCCTGGGTCCCTAATAACCCCTGGGCCTGCCTGGGTGGACAGTCCCCTTTATAGAGGACTCTTAATCCCTGGGAGGGGCAGGTTGAGGTAATTGGCTCTGCCTCTTAACCCCTTCACAGCTGTGGAGGTCTGAATCCAGCTTCAGATAAAGAGGCTGGATTCCCTTTCTCTCCTCAGCAGGGGAGGGGCGGAGATGAGCCAAGGAGCCTATAGCCAGAAGTACGGGGCCCATGGATGGAGGACTGGAACACTTCGTCTGTGTCAAAGCTGAGGTTCATAGTACAGTCCTGATTGACACCTGGTTTAGAGCATCCCTCAAATTTCTTGGAAGGTAGTCAGGTGGAGTTCACTTCCTCTGATATAGGCTAGGCTCACTCATGGGGGTCTCTGGCTCCTTTGAGTCAATCGGGGTTAAGGGTGGGGGAGGGGTTAAGGAGTGGGGTGCAGCAGGGGAATTGAATAACTGAAGAGAATTCTTTAGTTCCCTGGGATTAGGGGGCCTTCTCCCATTGGCTGATTTGGACTGGAATCTGTGGACCCTGCAGCTCTGGAACAGAATAGTTCTGCTGTGTCTGGCTTTCTCAGAGCCCCGGGTTCCCTACCCCCTGCCCATGCCAGCACCTCCCTTTCCAAACCATTGGCCTGCCCTTTTAAACCAGGGAGAGAGACAGAGAGACAAGCAGACAAAGGAAGCATAATCTGAAAATGGGGTTTGGAGTCCCAGAAGGAGGAAACATGGTCCGTTTTTCCACTTTACCATCATGTTGTGCCTTTTCTTAACCCATGTGAGGTAGCAGGAAGTGGTGAGTGAGAAGAAACAGTCATTTGGTGAAGCCACTCAGTCTGTTCTCCAGGACAGCCGAGATCAAGACTGGAGCACACAGCCTCAACCCAGGTGCAGAAGGATATGGGTCAAGGAATTGGGGAAAGAGGTTCAGCTCTGTTCAGCTTCAGAGAGGGACATGGGACCTAGGGGGGGGGCCTGTGTGAGTAGAGAAGGAAAAATGGGGTGCCGAGACAGACTCTTCCACCTGGCAAGTCCTGCAGATCAGCAGAGCTTGTCATGTGGAGCCCTGGAGCAGACCCGGCAGGGACGGCTTAGCCAGCGCCTCTCCTCCAGTGGGGGGTGAGAAGGAACAGATTAGGGGGTTGTATATCTGTCCTGCAATGTGCAACTTGGAGTTGGATGGTGGAGATGTTACAGGGACTGTGGAGGTCCCCTCTAACCCACAGAGCAGAGGGGATGTTGCTGAGACCAGAGGCACTCAAAGGGACTGATGAAGAGAAATGGTAATGTCCCTGGACCCTTTAACATCCCAGGAGCACCTCAAGACTCCTAACTTCAAGTCCTGTAACCTTCGTAGCATCTCACCCAGTGATGCACCCAGATCCCAGTCACCTCCATCAACCCCAGAAAATGCAGGGTTTGTGCTGCCCCCAGAAAACAGCCTCAGACGGGAGCAAGGTTAGCACATCATAGATAAGAGTAGAGACCCTCGGAGCTTATGCTGGGGCAGGTGTGGGTGAGGATACAAAGTGACAGAAGTGTTTCAGCTGGAACATAAGTTAAGACAGACCCTTTGATATCTAGTACAGCACCACCTACAATATTGTAGCCGGGCAGTGGTGGCACTTGGGAGGCAGAGGCAGGTGGATTTCTGAGTTTGAGGCCAGCCTGGTCTACAGAGTGAGTTCCAGGACAGCCCAGGCTACACAGGGAAACCCTGTCTCAGAAAAAAAAAAAAAAAAAAAAAAAAAAAAACCAAAAAAATAAAAAAATAAGAATGACAGTGCCCAAGCCTTAAGGAGCAAGCTCATGGCCAACCTAGACTATGTCAAAAGTACCAGGCTGCCCAGGACTATATAGGAAGACTGTCTCAAAACAGGTGAAACAAAAGCAAAACCAAACAAAACTCCAGAGGCTGGAGAGAGGGCTCAGAAGGCAAGAGCGTGTATTGTCTTTCAGAGGCTGGGGGTTCAATCCTAGCACCCAGATGGTGGCTCACAAGCATCCATACCTCCAGGTCCAAGGGATCTGATGTCCTCTGTGATGTCCTCCGCAGGCACCAGACACACATACAGTGCACATACATGCCCACAGGCAAAATGTTCATACACATAAAACTGAAAGGAAAAATATATATGTTGTGACAATCTTTTTAATAAATGTAAAAAGGGAGGGCTAACTGGATGAGGGTGTAGTCTGGGTGGTACAGGATTTACCTGTCCTGTAGGAGACCCAGGTTCAACCGAAGTAAAATTAAAATACGTCTTTCAGAATACATCCAGATGAAATAAAGCCACACAAAGAGGAGATCATGGCACTGCCTTGTGTCTGTAATGCTGGCAGGTAGAGGCAGGAGGATTTTTAATTCAGACAGAGTTCTGAAGATACACAGTGAGATCTTGCTTCAAAAAATAAATAAGTGGTTGCTGGAGAGATGTCCCAGCAGCTAAAATGAGCATCTGGTGCTCTTGCAGAGGACCTAGGTTTGGTTCCCAGCACCCACATGGTGGCTCACAGCCATTTATAACTCTAGTACTAGGAAATCTAACACGCTCTTCTGACCTCTGTGGGCACTATGTGCGCATGTGATGCATATACATACATGCATATATATGTATATACATACAGCCAAACATTCACATGCATAAATTAAAAATAAATCTTTTTGATATAGGCCAATGAGAGAGGACATGAACAAAGGATGTTCTGTGTCCCCAGACTGACAAATAGCAGCCATGGTAACAGTAACCCTTGCAGTCTAACTTTGTAGGTGACAAACTCCCTAGCCAGAAAAAAATCCAAGATAAATGACAGCCATATCTGATTCTTCACCACCAGAAACCTGGTGCTTGACATTCAGAAAGAAAAGCTAAATTCCTGTTAAATCAAGTTAATATAAATTCTTCAGGGCTCAATATCTTCTGCATCTAAAAGTTATTTTTTTGGCCGGGCGGTGGTGACGCACGCCTTTAATCCCAGCAATTGGGAGGCAGAGGCAGGCGGATTTCTGAGTTCAAGGCCAGCCTGGTCTACAGAGTGAGTTCCAGGACAGCCCGGGCTACACAGAGAAACCCTGTCTCGAAAAACCAAAAAAAAAACAAAAAAGTTATTTTTAAAAAGTAACAAATGGTGTAGGTTTAAGGATACAGTGTCTCACACAGAGCAAAACACTGAGTACACAGAAGCCAATCAATAAGGGTTCTATTAACACCAACAATACTTCCTCACAACCTGGTACCCATTTATAAGAGGGACAGAAGGGAGCTAAACTATCATCAGATTTCCTTTTCTGCAGCAAAAAATTCCCCCTTCGTTCCTTGTCAGATGTCAGCAATTGGCCAGATGTGATGGCTCACATCTGTAATCCCAGCACTCTAAAAGCTGAGGCAGGAGGGTTGTCATTTGAGGCCAGTCTGGGCTATATATGAGTTTGAAACCTGCCTAGACTATAAAGGAAACCTTGTCTCAAAAAACAAACAGACAAAAATTATTAATAACTCCATGGATAACTGAACCCCAGGCCCTTTCCCTTCTCATTAGACTCCTCACTTACTTAAATCCAGTATCTTTAAACACAAGCAGAGGGGCCAATGATATGGCTCAGTGAGTTAAGGTGCTTGCCACCAAGCTTGAAGATCTGAGTTTGAGTCCTCAGACCCACACAGGGGAAGGAGAGAACGATTGTCTCAGGCTGTCCACTGACTTCCATACACGCCCTAGCATACACACAATAAGTAATAAGTAAATTTAATTAAACAAAACCCCAACTGGAGATAAGTTCATAAAAGTGGCTTAAATCTTACATATATTTACATAATTAGCATATTGATTTCAATTAGTTAGTTTATTTATTTTTGGGACAGGACCCCACTGTACAGACCAGGCTGACCTTGAATTAACAGTCCTACCAAAGGTTCTGAGTAGCTAGAATTTTAGGTGCATGCCACCACACCCAGCCTTAGCCTAGACTTTAAAAAAAAAAAAAAAATGAAAGCAAGTTATGTTTCCTTTGAGAAGTGAGTCTGACCTCGCTCAAGTCCTTGGTAAAGGCATGAAATCACACCAATGCTTACTGATACAGCCATCAGGGAAACTCCACCAGGCTCGTCTGCTCCCCGGTCATGGCTGGAAGCCACATGAAGGTAGTGAATGCCAGGTGGAACATGAAGAAAACCACGCTCAGATCCTGGTCTCCATGGCGATTCCTGCTCACCTGTGAGACCAGGAGTGGGAGGACACAATATTCCTCTCACTGCCTGAATTCCACCCGCTGTGCAGGCAATGGCTGGAATAAAAACTATGTTCTCCAGTGGCCAGTGTGTTAAAAGACCTGATTCCCAGAGTGGTGCCCGTGGGGAGGTGGTGAGGCTCAGAGGAAACTGCCCTTGTCTTTGTATGAGGTCTTCAGGTCAAGCAGGAATGCCCTCAAAGGGGGAGATTCCCAGCACTAGTTTCTTCTTCCTCTTCCTCTCTTGCTGCACTTCCTGGCTCACAATGAAAGCCAACTGTGCCATACATTTTTACCTGTACATGTGCCTCACTTGCGAAGGCCCAAGGCCATGGAGACGCTCAGGTTTGACTGGAACCTCTAGAAACATGAACTGAGGGCTGGAGAGATGACTCAGCAGTTAAGAGCACTGACTGCTCTTCCAGAGGTCCTGAGTCCAGCAATCACATGGTGGCTCACAACCATCTGTAATAGGATCTGATTCTTCTGGTGTGTCTGAAGACAGCTACAGTGTACTCACATACATAAAATTAAAAAAATTAAAAAAAAAAAAAAAAAAAAAAAAAAAACATGCACTGAAGTAAAAACTTTCCTCTTCATAAGTTAATTGTCTGGAGGTTTTCTCTTATAATGACAGGCAGCTGACTAATACAACCCACCTAAGGAGATTTAAGTTAGTCTGGAATTCCACTAGCAGCCTTCAGATGAAGACGTAGAACTCTCAGCTCTGCCTGCACCATGCCTGCCTGGATGCTGCCAAGCTTCCTGCCTTGATGATAACGGACTGAACCTCTGGTCCTGTAAACTAGCCACAATTAAATGTCCTTGGTCGTGGTGTCTGTTCACAGCAGTAAAACCCTAACCAAGACAGAAGCAAGTCACCCCAAATCCTGAGCTGTTGAGTCTAAGGCAGTGGACATACCTGCTTCAGAGTGAAGGTGACTTATGGAGAAACTGGCCGAGTCATAGTCCTCTCTCTCTCTCTCTCTCTCTCTCTCTCTCTCTCTCTCTCTCTCTCTCTCTCTCTCTCTCCCATTTATGCTTAAAGCCCTATCAGACAACTAGCAGTACCTGCTCCATGTCATCGTCCTATTCAGGGCAGGGACAGGTGCATCCCTGGGTGAGCAGCTCACTGCAGGTGTAAAGGAACTAGGCCAGGATGGTTCCTGTGCTCTGACTCAGAATGTAAGCATCCCCTGAACAGGGTCAAGTGGTACCCACAGAGCTCCTGCAGAGCTGGACTTGTCTGTGCCTGACCTACCTCATCTAACATCCGGGCCAGGGATACCAACAGCCCTGAAAGCCAGGACTGGTTACACAGGACAAGAGGCTGTGCTCAGCATGGAGCTGCCACTGGGGCACCGGGCTTCATGAACCGCTTCTACCAAGATCCTCAGGCCTTCAAGATGACTCAGTGTGTAGAGACAGTTGCTCCCACACCTGTTGACCTGGGTTTGATCCCTGCAGCTCATCTGGTGGAGGAAGAGAACTGACTCCAACAAGTTATCCTCTGATCTCCACACGAGTGCCTCCCCATTACTTATTTTAGATAACGTATTAAAAAGTGAAAATGAAACCAAACAAATAAAAATGCCCACCATCTCTGCAGGTCACCACACAAGGAATAGAGCCAGACCAGTCTTGCTGTCCTGGCTGCCAGTTTCAGCCTTTCTCTTCTCCCTCCTCCTCCTCCTCCTCTTCTTCTTCCACCCCTCCTCCTCTCCCTCCTCCTTTCTCACTCTCTTTCCCCTTATAAATCTCAACAGGTGGAGGGAGAGTGCTGGGTGTATAGCAATTTGGAGAGCACACTTGCACAACATGCAAAAGCTCCAGGTTTGGGACTTAACAGCATAAACAGAATAGAGCTAGTAACTTTTGCATCTGTCCATCCATCCATCCATCCATCCATCCATCTATCTATGAATGAGACGGGGTCTCTTATGTAGCCCTGGCTGTCTTGACCTGGAACTCACTGTGTAGACCAGGCAATCCTTGAACTCACAGAGGTCCTCCTGTCTCTGCCTTCACCTCAAATGCTGGGATGAAAGGCATGAGACACCATTTTGGAAAATTGAACAGACCTGTTTGTTTGTTGTTTGTCTGTTGATTTTGGCAGTGCTGGAGTTTGAACTTAGACCCTTGTGTAAACCAAACATAAGTGTTTTACAATTGAACACCTCCTGTTTTGTAGTCTTTTAAAAAATGTTTTTAAATTATGTGTGTATGTGTATACATTTGCATGAGTGCATGTGTATGTTTACAAGTGAGTGTGTGTGTATGTTTTTGCATGAGTGCATTTGATGTCTACATATGAGTGCATGTATATGTCTATGTACGAGAGTACATGTGTATGTTTACATATGAGTGCATGAGTATGTTTACATATATGAGTCCATGTGTGCACATGTCATGGCGTGCTCTCTCTCTCTCTCTCTCTCTCTCTCTCTCTCTCTCTTTTTCCATGAGGTTTCTCTGTATAGTCCTGGCTATCCTGGAACTATCACTATAGACCAGGCTTGTCTCAAACTCACAGACACTGCCTCTGCCTCTGAATGCTGGGATCAAAGGTGTGTGCCACCACCACCCAGCCTAGTGTGTCTTGTCCTTCATAGCTTACCTTGTTTGAGTCAAATTCATCCTGGTTCATGACTGCGAAAGCCTGACTTCTTCATGGCTCACAAGTTTCCAGGGATTTGCCTGTCTGTGCCTGTTCTCCCCTTACAGGAGTGCTGGGGTTACAGAGCCACTGGGCCCAGTTGTCACATGGGTTCTGGGGACTCACACTCAGGCTCTCCAGCTGCACAGCAAATGTTTACTACTGAGCTGTCTCACCAGCCCTGGAGCTAGCTAGCTCTTTGGAAAGTTTCAAAAATATAGATTGCATCCTCTTTTCTCCAGGACTTCACCAATTAGTTTTCTTTTCTTTTTTCTTTCCTTTTTTTTCTACCTATAGCTCATGACTCTTCCAACTTGATATGCAACTACTACACCCAGTTTATGTGGTACTGGGGCTTGGACCAAGGTCTTCATGTGTGTTGATAAGCATTCTGCCAACCTAGCTACATATCAAGGCCCTCAGGTGTTCCTTTTCAATAGAAACAATAGGAGGAAAAAAGGATAAATAAAATTGTAAGATAATAAAATTGGGAAGTTTCAAAAATAATTATGCCCTTTTATATATTTTACTTATTACTATTACTGTGTGTATGTGTGCGTGCGCACACAAACACGTCCGTACACATATAATGTTGTGTTTGTGGAGGTCAGAGGACAACTTTGTAGAGTTGTTTTTTCTTCTTCCATCTTTATTTGGATTCCATGGATTAAACTCAATTGTCAGGCTTGCATGGCTAGGTGACAAGTGTCCTCATCACTGAGTCATGTCTTCAGCTCTGTTTCTTATTTATTTATTTTTTGAGACAGGCTGTCTATGTAGTCAAAACTAGCCTAGAATTCTTGAGCCACTTTCCTCTCCTCCTAACTATGGGCACCACTCCATTTAGTCTTATACGTTTTCATTTGTTTTTTTAATTTTTAATTGTGTAGGGGTGTATGTGTGTGCACACGCCCGCGCACGTGTGCAAGTGAGTGTAGTTATTCTGGGAAGCCAGAGGACTCATATCTCCTAGAGCTGGAGTCCCTGGCATTTGTGGATTGCTGGGAACTGAACTCAGGTCCTCTAGAAAAGCGGCAAATGTTCCTAACCACTGAGCTGAATCTCCAGTCACTTTGAAACTCAGTCTTTTTATGTAGATCAGACTTACCTGGAACTTGATATGTACCTGAAGCTGGCCTCAAACTCACAATCCTCCTGCCTCTGCTTCCCAAGAGAATGCACTAGTGTGCCTGGCTTTTATCATGACTGTCAGGTTCTCTCTGTGTAAACCCTAGGTGTCCTGAAACCCTCTATATACACCAGGCTAGCCTTGAACTCACTGAGATCCATCTGCATGTACTTTTAGAGGCTGGGTTAAAGGTATGCACCACTATGCTTGGCTTTTGCTAGAAGATTATGCTTTGTGATGGTAAGCATCTTGTAGTCAGATCTGTCTCTACATTTACCTGAGTTATCTTTGGCGAATAACCACTGACCTTTCAAAAGCTGGATATTCCTGAGCTGGTCATCACACGTGTATTCCTCTGTTCAAGAATGAAAGCTCATTTCTCAATCCCACAGACCTTTACAGAAGCACAGTTTATACTAATAGGGAAAGGGTAGCTATGCACTGCTCAAGGACTCTTGGGGAAAAGCTGTCCGTCCTTCACAGTGGGGTCTGTGAGGTTGCTATAGCTACCCATGAGGTGGTCCATGATGTAACAGCCTCCTGTATACTCTCTAGTCATCCGTTGTCTTTGGTAAATGTAACCAAGTCTTGTGGCAGATGATAAGGAGCGTGTAGATCCAATGTGATATGCCTAAACGATGTTGAGAGAATGTTTGATTTATCCCAGGCTTGACATCAAACATGCCCTTGCATGTGAGGGCAATTTTAAAGTGATATCCTCTTATTTCCACCTCCTGAGTGTTGGGATTTAGGTGTATACTTCCTTCCATATGCAGTTTGCTGTACCGTCGACTGAACACAGAGCTTGGTGCATCACAGGCAAGCAGTCTACTAACCGAGCCACATCTCCAACCTACTATATATATGTTAAGTTAGCTATCTTAAATCAAAGCATAAATTAACTGATTCGTGAATTTACCATACTTTAACACACTTTGTATTATCACGAGTTAAACATCCTCTCCAGTGATTTCAATATTCAGGAATAGAGACGTGGTCCTTGGGGACAGGTGACCATCCATTTCTGTTCCCATCACGTAGACTCTCTCTCCCAGCTCCACATTCAGAACGCCATGTCAGCATGTAACACAGCTCCATTGTGTGGACAGTTCCAGTAGGACAAAGGCCCCAGCACAACACAAGCCCCTTTGGCTAGCTCCTGAGGCCAACCCCCTTCTCTCGCTTTCTCTGGTTACGCTTTGCTGACTGCTGACTCCTGGCATAGTCTAGAACAATCACCAAGCTCCCAGTTCATCATCCCTCTCCCTTCCATAGTAAAAGGCTCCAGTTAGCACTTGGGACAGACCAGGACCCTATGTATTTTGAAGTCCAACATGTAACTCAAGATACAGAGTAATGAAGACATCAGTCTGTCTTGTTCCTGCCCCGCCTATCATCTCTCCAGTGACCAGGCACACCTATGCTCCCTGTAGGTCAGAGCAGTACTTTACGCATGCCGCTTCACATACGTGTTGCCACCCTCTAGGGCTGCACCTTTGTGGGTTTTCGTACCTAATCTCTTTGGATGCCTTCATCTATAAACATCTCTCTCTCTTTCAATTATATATATGTAGACACTGGTCTATAGAGCAAGTTCCAGGACAGCCAGGGCTACAAAAGAGAAATTCTGCCTTGAAACAAACAAACAAAATAATAATAATAATAATAATATGAAATGAAAAAAGGAGGGTGCGCTGATTGGTAGACAATGCTTCTCCAGAAGACCTGAGTGATTAGATGGAAATCCCATGAGTTACTGTGCAGCGAGTACCCGGAGGCTCCAAAACAACCCCGGCCACTGCCATTGCTTTCAGTTGCTGCCCAATACCAGCTGGTAAGACTCTATTGCTGAACATTTCCATTGAAGGACATAAAGCAATCTAGGTAGAGCTGACCTGAAAACTTCCTCCCCACTGACTAGATATCGTGGTGCCAGAGATGCTATGCAAGAGACAAGCTATCAGTGACGCTCTCTGTTGGCAAACTCTGTGTGCTACAGTGCAGACCTGCCAGACACGGTGTGCCTGAATGAATGTAGCAGCATGAATGTCGTGAGACTAGGAATTACTTTTGAATTAGATTTGAGGCCTGCTTCACAGGAGAAAAGCCATGCCTGGTATTGTCAACCAGGTCAAAGTCCCCGTGGGTGGGGACATAAAAGACCCCAGGAGGAAAATACTACTGATGTCCTGCAAAAAAAAAAAAAGACATATTGTCAAGCCGCAATCACACTCATATTGGCCACCTTCAGCCTTGCCAGGTTCAGAGGAGGCAGAAAGCGTGTAAGAGTTGGAGAGATGGTTCAGCAGTTAGGAGCACTAGCTGCTCTTCCAGAGGTCCTGAGTTCAATTCCCAGCAGCACCATTTCAAAATGGGATTTGATTCCCTCTTCTGGTGTGCATGGAAACAAAAACACACACAAACACACACACACACACATACACACACACACCCCAGCTGGAGTCCAGAAGGAGTATTCCACCATCTTCTGGACATGACATAGCCTTGCCGGCAATGTACTCATTGCTACGATCACCCACACAAGGTCAGTTAGCATTTCAACAGGCAGCAGCCATTAGACTCAGTGGGTTATAAAAGAAGAGGAGGAGGAGGAAGAAATGAGGGAAGGCAGACGTATTGAGAGAGAGTTGTTGGGAGGAACAGGAAGGGGAAATTTTGAAGTGCATATGACCAAGATACATTATCCACATATATGAAATTATCAAAGAATAAATACAATTCTATCCATACACCTATGGAACATTTTCACTTGGTTGTCCCATAGCCATCTCAAATCCAGCTTCAATAAACTTAATTACTTTCCTCCAATCTCAACATGCTTCTTCTATGTTCTCTACCAAGTAAGAAACTTACGGATCACCTTCCTCCCTGTCCCATCTCTCATCAGCCCTCTGCCTCTTACACAGCTGGGTCTTACCACACCTTCTCTCAGACCCTGCTTCTCTGCTTCTCATCTGCCTCCCTCCAATTCATGCTTCCAACTTTACCTTTGCATGAGAATCTAATTCGTCAACCCCAAGTTTCCCAGAACAGCTCCTGGATATCTGAAAGACTGGTGTAGATGTTCTCTTGGCGTACGTGATCATTTATGATTAATTATCAACTTTTCAAGCGTGTTCCCATCCTCTCGGTGTAACCCTCTGCAATGCTGTGTTCCTTATGGTTCCAGAAATTCTCCATTCTGTTTATAATCTAGAGCCTGAGCTTAAGCTCCTGCCCTACCTCAGATGTCTTCCCCTCTTTTGATTGGCAAGCCAAATTCTATCATTTGCCCACTAGGATGCATGGAAATATTAAGTATTAATTGTTTGTTAGCAATAAGGCAGGTGGGCTAGAAAGATGCTTCAGTGCTTGTTACTGAACCTGAGTTCAGTTCCCAGGACTCACAACCACCTATAACTGCAGCTCAGGGGATCTGGTGCTCTCCTCAGCTTCCAAGGACACCTGCACTTATGTACATATTACCCCCAACACACACACACACACACACACACAAAACTAAAAAATAAATAAATCTTAAAAAAAAATAAGGCACATAAATCATCTAAATTATGAAGGTAAGTTTATTTGCTGGTAGAAGTAAAATAATATAAGAAATGACAGATGAAGCTATTCTCTGAATGAATATAAAATGATAGAGGAATATCCATTACCGATACATACCTATACTCCCTGCTACTCAGGAGGCTCTGATAGAAAGATCCACAGTTCAAATGCTGCTCTGGACTACAGTCTGTGTGAGCTCCAAGGCCAACTTGGGACAACGTAGTGAGACCTTGTCTACAAATTAAAACAAACAAACGACCATATCTAAAAAAGGCCAGGAATATACCTTAGTGGTCATGAAAAAACGAGGGCAGGAGAAGGGAGAATAAGGAGGCGTTAGTCTATGGGTGCTTTAGCCAAGATGAACCAGATGTCCGCGAGAGACCCAGCTCTGAAACTGTTCTCACTCTTCATTATCCAAATCCGAAGCATTAGCAGAACCTCTCCAGAGGAAATTCCCTCAACATTTTTGCTCCTACGTTTAAAAGTCAACAGAAGAGAACGATGGGATGCAACCGAGGCAGGTGGGAGCTGCTCCAGCACCGCGGTAACTCAGCAGGAGCTCGCCCAGAACAAGAAGCAGAGCGACTCAGTTAAGGGAAATCGCCGAGATGATGGGTTTCCTCTGCCGCCGGCAGGCGGAGGGGCTCGGAGGTCTTGCAGCAGAAACAGAAAAAGGCAAAGGAGAAGGGCTTTGGGACCAACCCTCTTGCTCTTTGCCTACGTGCCAGAGCCAGTCCCACCGTGCTACAGCGCCTTCTCTTCGGCATTCCCTTTGCCGAGTCTGCAGCAGGTCCCTCCCGTGCTTCCTTTCTCTCGGATATCCTCTCTTCCCCTGGGCCACTCCTGGAAGGTGAGGTTACTCTTCCCAGTTTTGAGGTGTGGGGCACACCTCAAAGTATTAAAGGTAGTTTTGTATTTAGAAGGAAAAAATAATTAACCTGCATAGCTCCAATTATGTGGTTGAAAAGGCTGAGCCTGACTGAACCCTGGTGGAGAGAGTAAGTCACTGCAGCCAAAAGCCCCCTTCCCCCCTCCCTACTTTTTTTTTTTTTTTTGGTTTTTCAAGACAAGGTTTCTCTGTGTAGCCCTGGCTGTCCTGGAACTCACTCTGTAGACCAGGCTGGCCTCGAACTCAGAATCCACCTGCCTCTGCCTCCCAAGTGCTGGGATTAAAGGCCTGCGCCACCACCGCCCGGACCCTCCCTACTTTCAAGCTCATTTATACATTTAAAAAAAAAAAAAGATGAGCACGAGTCATGTTATTAATTCCAGCACTCTGCGGGCAGAGGCAGGCCGATCCTTGTGACTAGTAAGACCCTGCTTCAAACAATATTAATTAAAAAACCGAGCACAACCTGGCACTTGGGAAATCGAGGCAGGAGGATCATTGAGTTTAAGGCCTCCAAAGGTTACATAGTTACTCTCTCTCAAAAGACACCAAAACAAGTAAGCATTTACCTAGATACATTCTGTCTAAAGAGAATGCTGAGGCTCTGGGAAAGATTTACGTTTTTTGTTTTTTTTTTTGTTTTGTTTTTTTTTTTTTTTGTCTTTTAAAAATGTGTGATGCACGCCTTTAATATTAAATTAATATATATATATATCCTGCCAGGCTTGGTGTCCCACGCCTTTATTTAATGTCAGCACTTGAGGCAGAGACAGGCAGGTTTTTATGAGATGGAGGCCAGCCAGGTTTACATAATGAATTCCAGGCCAACCCAGGCTACAGGAGACCCCAAAACCAAACAAACCAGAGACTCTGTTTACACAGACTCTCTGGGGTTCCTACTTAGTCCAGATATAATCAATACGTCGTCTCTCCAGGTATTGATGTAGCCCACCAGAATCACCAAGACAGAGATTTCTCACGACACGCGCGTCTCGTACCACGTGGTTCGGGCGCAGACCAGACATTGGTCGGTTTCCCTCGAGGGGCGTGCCCGTGCATCTGTGGCACAAGATGGCGCTGCCCTTTGCACGTTGTTGGAACTTGTACCGCTGGGAACCAAGCGATGGGGGTCCCCACCCGGGAGTCCCGGAGAGGTAGGCGTATTTCTTTTTACTCTCTCATCCAAAGTAGTTAACGTGTCATTCCCAGAGCGGGATCAGAGAACTCCACTCCTCATTCCTCCTCTCCGCCTTGGTCTAGCAAGATCCCAAACCTGGGGACCGGTTTCTGGCTTCCCCAGTCAGTGACTTGGGGCTCCCGGGGCTGCTATACTAAAGCGGCACCTCTACTCTTCCCATGTTAACCCTTGGCTTTTCCTTGGCTTTCCCGTCATCGCCTGGACTGCTTCAGATCAAACCCAGCCTTAGAGTTACCGGTTGTTTGTTTTTGTTTGTTTGTTTGCTCTGCCCTTAGGCATTAGTTTCAAACTGGAAGAAAAAACGGCCCACAGCAGCCTGGCACTCTTCAGAGGTGACACGGGTGTCAAATATGGCTTGGTGGGACTGGAACCCACCAAGGTGGCCCTGAATTTGGAGCGCTTCCGGAGTGGGCAGTGGTGCTCGCAGACACCCCAGTCACCAGTGGCAGACACTACTGGGAGGTAACAGTGAAGCGCTCCCAGCAGTTCCGGATAGGAGTGGCAGATGTGGACATGTCTCGGGACACCTGCGTCGGCGCTGATGACCGTTCCTGGGTGTTCTCCTATGCCCAGCGCAAGTGGCACAGCATGCTGGCCAACGAAAAGGCCCCAATTAAGGGTATTGGGCAACCAGAGAAGGTGGGGCTGCTGCTGGACTATGAGGCCAAGAAGCTGAGCCTAGTGGATGTGAGTCGGATCTCTGTGGTCCACACACTGCAGACAGATTTCCGGGGTCCAGTGGCACCTGCTTTTGCTCTTTGGGATGGAGAACTGCTAACCCACTCAGGACTTGAAGTGCCCAAGGGTCTCTAAAGTGGCCAAGACCCTGAATCTCGCTCATGGCCAGCTTTCTGTTCTTAATGTCCAAAGCTATTTTACTTTGTCTCAAGCAACTGGTAGTTCTCCGAACTCTGTTGGGATCCTTTGTGCAATATTGTAGCCATCTTCCCCAGGTCCCTACTCTGTAAGAGCTAGGTAGGTATACAGCCAAACTTTGTCAGTTTCCTAGATCATCAGGGGAATCTCTCCTCAGACCACTTCCTTGGGTCCTTCCTTCTACTTGTGGCCCCAGGTGTCTTAGACTGTTCAGTCCTGTGGTCCTGTCTCTCAGCCGCTATGTCTCTTTCCCTTACCCACATGTAACTTGTTTTGGGGGTTCACCAGATTCTCTAGAGTAAGTGCTCTCTACCTCTGGCTGGAGGAGTGGCAGCCACAGACTTGGCCTTTTCTCTGATGCACCTCAGATTCTTGGGTTCTGGCTCCCTCAGTAGTACCTCAGCACTAGAGATGTCAGTCCAACCCAGATGCAGCTATCTCCACTCTGAGTTCATCTGTCTGCTGGACACCTGATACCTAGGCAGTTTGCCATAACCATTGTGCCAGTTATGTGACAAAAAGATACTAGGGAGACATGTAGGGCTATATAGTGCCAGAAATGTTACCCTTGATAAGTTCCTTCTGCGTACCTGCCACAGTTCAAAGCTCCAGAGAAAAGACAGCAGTTTTACATAATCCATTTTGGAGCCTGTTCAGACTCACAACTCCCATCTCCCTTGGCCACAGAGTGTACTTAATAAAAGCAGTATTTTGGTTTGAGGAAAACCTGGTGGAACACTTGAATATGTATGCGAAATATATAGTTAGGACTTGTCTGACCCTGTGGCTCTGTCTTATTCTACTTGCTACGATGGTGATAACAGATGATGTCCCTAGGGGAGAAAGAGAATGACTAGATTTGGCAATAAAATAAAATTATAATTCATGTAATTATAGTTTATTTTGAACACAAAATACTTGGTCTATAAAATTGCTGTCAGCAGTAGCAGCATGTCCTGGCTAAGATGGACAGATCTCTGCAGACTTCTAAAGCCAAGTGATTGGCTCTCACCCTTGTTTCTCTTACTCTGCGGCAGATAAATATGCATGTAGCTAGAGGTTCTCCAAGGAAGTTGCTTGTTAGCACGATGATTTCTTCAGAGAGGAAAAGGGGACCTGGGTAAAGACCCGGGCTACCTTCCAGTGGAAGAAGCCATTTAAGCTGTATCTTGAGTCTCTGTGGCTAGCTCTGCTCAGGTGTCCACCGAGGCTTTTCTCTGTGCTGTTCACTGAGGGAATGGGGCGTTTTGATTCTCATAGAAAACACTGGCCTATGTCACCAAATGGCCGTGTTGAACCCCATGGAAGCAGCTTGCCACAGTATTTTTGGTGGCTGTGGGTTAAATGTGTGGCCGGCTCATGCTTCTTCTGGAGCAGGGACTGGCCCTGGGCTGGGCTCACACCATGCTCTCCAGGTTCTCTTGGACAGGGTCTCAGCCGCCGCCTCAGCCTGAGTCTCAGACAGCACGTAGGAGTCATGGTAATCTTGGAGCAGTTTGACCACCTCCAGGTGATTGAACTGCACAGCATCATCCAGGGGAATGTTGCCCCACCTGTGAGGCAAAGAGGACACGGGGAGACCCAGTGTTACATGCGTGCCCACGGTGGCTGGAGGGCCGACCTCCTTCCCTTTAGAACCGGATCTACTCACCTGTCCTTGACAAAAGGGTTCACTTTGCAAGCCTCGATCAGAAATCTGACAACTTCAATGTGTCCTAGGAACATGGGCAGGAGGGAAATGAGAGCGTGCAAATAGGTTCTGAACCATTTGGTGCAGACCCTTGGTAGCTGGAGTCTGTACCAAGAGGGTAGGGAGAAAAGTCCTCGACATTCACTCTTGCCAGCACCTAGTTACAGCCTCTCTGTCGGCTGAAGGGCCTTGTAGACAAAAGTGGCCTTTGCCCTTTATGGGCATAAACGATAGGGGTATACTTGGTAGAAGAGAAAGGCTCCTCCATTCTGCTTTTCCTCTGTAACCCTTTAAATACCTTCAGCTGAGCTGAGAAGTGCTGGCACATGCCTTTAATCCCAGCACTTGGGGAGGCAGAGTTTGAGGCCAGCCTGCTCTACAGAGTGAGTTCCAGGACAGCCAGGGCCACACAAACAAACAAAACCCAAAAAGATACCTTCCGCTGCAGCAACATGTAGGGCCGTGCGGGAGTCATAGTCCTTCTGCTCCATATCCATGGCCGACAAAGCAAACCTGAGGGTAGTGGGAAGTTGTGTGGGTTACCCACGTCAGTCTAGAATCACTAGATAGCGTTCTGAGGTGGGGCCAGACTGGGTGGATTCCAGTTGGTAATCCACTTGAGCCCAAGTGCCCACCTCCAAGGACTCTGCTTGTCAAACTCAAGTCAATCACAGTGCCTGCCATGAGTTAAGAATTCATCAACTTTGGCCAGGCAGTGGTGGTGCACACCTTTAATCCCAGCACTTGGGAGGCAGAGGCAGAGGCAGGAGGATTTCTGAGTTTGAGGCCAACCTGGTCTACAGAGTGAGTTCTAGGACAACCAGGGCTATACAGAGAAACCCTGTCTCAAAAAAACAAAACAAACAAACAAACAAACAAAAAAAATGGCAGGCACTTTGATTATAAAACAACAAATCCTCAGGCTGGAGAGATAGCTCAGTGAAGTGCTTGCCCAGCAAGCATGAGGACCTCAGTTTGATCTACAGATCCCACGTTGAAAAAAATAAAAATAGTAGCCCTGGCTTTTAATCCCAGATTGGTGGTGGTTGGGGTGGGGATAGGTAAGTCCCTGGGGCTTGATAGGTTGTGACACCTGAAATTGTCTTCTGGCCACCACATGCACACATACAAATGTGCAACTGTGCAGAGGCATGTGTATACACGCATGAACATGTATGTACACACTATATCTATTCTAACCCTAAAACTGAAGCATTTAGCAGTTTGCTACACCATATCCTAATAAGATGTGTCTGACTGGGAGTATTTTATTACATTTATTAATTTATTACATTATTTAGTCACGATAGAATTACCTTCGAAGGGCTGAGACATCTCCACTATATGCAGCAAATAACAGGTTCACCACGGTCTTGTTCTGGAACATACATTGCGTCCACCTGAGATCAACTGTGGCTGTGAATCCACCCAGGCCCAGCTCCACCCCGTGACCCTCCGCCACGGACTCTTCACCAAGGCCACTGCTGAAGTGTTCCTTTTAAAATATCCTCTAGGCTACCGGGGTCTTCCTTACCCGAACTTCTTCTCCTTCCCTCCGTGGGTCTAACTTCCGAGCACAGTGCCGCAGGTTGTCATAGTTGTGGAAGTTAAAGAGAGACACCAACTTCTAGAATTCGAAGCCGAAAGAATTGTTTTCTTATCCCCTGCCCGTCCCTGGGAGCTCAGCCGCTCTAATTATAGTGCCTGCCTCTAACTTATTCATAATTAAACAGTATTAAGGGCTATTTGCAGAACAACTCACCTGGCAAAAGTTGATGCCCCTTTGGCTGTTCCCCAGCTTGTCTAATGGTGGTGACAGACACATCAACCCCATGACATTGGGTACAACCAGGAGGATGGCTCCTGACACAGCTGATTTAGCCGGCAGACCCACCTGAGGAACAAGGGACTAGTTAAAGTGATGGCACAGGCAAGGCCACGCCCACCTCAGCCTCTTAGTTTTTTTTTATTTGCCTCCGACTAATGTCTTCTACCGGGAGCATCGATACAGTTCAGGAATGCTTGCTGAGACACTAACAGCACTCTGCTGGGTGTTGTGCTCAAACCAGGAGGTGCTCTCCAACCTTCCCATTGAAAACAGAAATTCCTTTTTAACTTTATGTATATGAGTGTATGCGTGTGTACCACATGTGTGCCCATTGCCCAAGGAGGCCAGCAGGGGCAGTGGATCCCCTGGAGCTGATGTTACAGATGGTCGTGAGCCACCATGTGTGTGAGCTGAACCCAGGTCCTCAACAAAAAGCAGCAAGTGCTCTAAAACACAGAGCCATCTCTCTCTCCAGCCCCAGGAAATGGCCTCTCAGTCAACTTCTATTCTGGTGGTAGGAGACAGACAAAAAGATAAACAGGGGCTTTCAAGACGGCTTTTCAGGTAAAAGGTGCTCACCGTGCAAGTCTAGCAACCTGAGTTTGCTCCTCAGAGCCCATGTAAAGGAGAGAAAAACCTTTACACAGTTGTCCTCTGACCTCCATACATGGGATTAAAAGTGTGTGCCACCACCGCCCGGCCTGGAATTTTAAAATGCATATATATTTTTAAAATTGAGGGGTGACCTGGACTGTTGGCTCAATAATTAAGAGCCTGGACTGTTCTTGCAAAGGACCCAAGTTTAATTGCAAGTACCAGACCTGGCAGGTTCACAACCACCCAACACCTTCCCCCCACCCCCGTGGCCACCTACACTCACCTGTACAAACCCCTTCCAACAGTAAAAATAAATCTTTATACATAGATAAACAATTACCAATTACAGCAAACACGGAAAAGAAAAGGACTAGGGTGCTCTGAACAGAGGCAGAGGTAGTTTTGTTTGAGATAGAACAACCAGAAAAGTCTCCAGGGCTGGGGATGAAGTTTAGTGTGGTACAGCACTTGCCCAGCATGGGTTGATCCCCAGTGCCAAATCAAACAAGAAGAAAGGCCAGGCTAAGTGCATGACTGTCATTCCAGTACTTGAGAGGATGAGGCAGGAGGATCACTGAGTCTGAGGCTACCCTCAGCTGCACAGTGAGAGCCTGTCGTGGGGGAACAGAAAGAAATCAGACATGCCTCTCCTTGGAAGTGGTGTCTAAGAAGAGAGCCAGCTATATAAAGGGTCTGTATATTTGAGGAATATGATGTATTTGATGAAATCCCCCTAAGGATTCTTAGCCCACTTGGCCTGGCTAGAAGTTTATAAAGGAGGCAAGAGTAAGCTTCACCCCACCCTCTCCTCTTGGCACTGGGATCATGGCAGTCAGATAGCAGGTAACACTCACATGGAAGGCAAACTGGCCGGAGAAGTCATACATGCCACAGGAATGCATGAGGCTGAGGGTGTTTCGCACGGCTTCAGCACTCAGCACGCTCTCCCCTGTGATGGGGCAGATGCCGCCATTGGCAAGAGTGGCTGCCATGACACTGCCTGACTCGCAGGTAACCTCCACTGAGCACAGCTATGGAGATGAGAGAGGTCAAAGGGCAGTGTGGGCTCGAACACGGTAATGCAGAATAACGTTCTCGACATCTAGATCTTTCAGCATGTTCTGACAACCACGGGAGAGGAGTGTCTACCATGTAACAGGAGGGCACTCTGTCCCGTTCCCTTGACCCTGGAGTGTTTGCTTACCTGGAAATAGAGATCAAGGGCAGCCATCATGTCTACTCCCTTAGGGAAGCACTGCAAAGAACAGGGTGAAGCAGTCTCTTCAGGACATTATCTATACTGCCAGGGTCTCACACAGCCGAACCCCTTGCCCTTGAGCTCTCAGAGACTTTCTCTAAGGCCTCTCCCAGTTACCTTCTTTTCCTTGAGGTAATAGCCAATGGCGTAATTCCGATCCCCAGTCTCCTTCTCGGACTGGAATCTGAAGCAAATACCAAATTTAGTGCTTAAAGCTTAAGGAGTGGATGGGGGGTGTGGGGGGAAGGGAGGGTACCTGTCCTGGGATACAGAATTCTACTGCCTGTGTCAGACTGAAAGCAGTGTCTTTACAGTCTCATGGAGTATTAGTGGGAACTTCTGAACCTGAGTAAATACCTGGTGTAGCTTTGTGGTTAAATGTAAACAAACAGAAATAAAACCCACCCAAAGCTGTCTAGTCGTCCTGTCTAGGAAATCTGGCAAGGTGTTCGGCTCTAAGTCTTTTTTTCTCCCCCTTCCCTTCTCCTGGTCGCTTTGGCCCCACTCGCTCTGGCCCTGCAATTTGTTATTTATTTATTATATGTAAGTACACTGTAGCTGTCTTCATACACCCCATAAGAGAGCATCAGATCTCATTACGGATGGTTGTGAGCTACCATGTGGTGGTTGGGATTTGAACTCATGACCTCTGGAAGAGTTGTCAGTGCTCTTAACCACTGAGCCATCTCACCAGCCCTGGCTCTGAGTCTTGACTAGGGCCTCAGCACCAACCAGCATGCTGCCTTTCTCGTTAAATGGTAATTAGACATAGGACACTATTTTTCCAAATAAATAAATGTCAATGAAGAAGCTCAGAGGAAGCTGGGAAGCCAAAATTCCCCTGGAATTTCTTCCTACGATGATACACATTCCCTTCTCCCTTCCCTCCTCGTCTTCCTCACCAAGCACACACATACACAACAGTACAACCTCCTCAGCCAATCCCCTAAGTAGAGTCTTACGTGGCATTACTGAACCCCATGAATTCGTTCCCAGCCATCTTGTTCAGATACTGTAACACCTGGAAGAGAAGAGGGCAAGAGAGACACCTTTAGACTAAGGATCCTTAGCAAACACACCCAGGCTGACAAGGCACTCAGAACTTCTCTTTGCCCAGGAGAGTAGGGACTTCAAGAGGCTGAAGCCAGCGGTCCCCACTCCTCTGGAGACACCCGTAGCAGCTGTATAGACAGCAGCTATGTAGACAGAATGCAGTGGAGAAAGGCAGTAAAGAATTGAGTGCCAGAAACTTACAAAATCGAACTTCTCTGCTTTGTTACAGTCCATCTGCACAGAAGGAAAGGGAAAGCAGTCAGTATTCCAGGCCTGGGAGGATGGCAGCCGGTAGGGGCAGGAGGGCTCAGCAGAGCTGACACCTCAGTTAGACAAGCCTTGAGGAGCTGACACATTAGACAAAGCCTTGCTACTGCAAGTGTTACATTTTACAATGTCTTCTGTTTGCTCTGAGACAGGTCTGGGTTGTCCAGACAGTCGGAGAACTGTGGCTGAGTGCTCTTTTAGTGTTGGAATAGCTGATGTTACAGGCATGGGATCCTTCTTGTTTAAACAGCTGAAACTTTTTTGCATGCAGGTTTATGTAGTCTAGTGATAGAGAAATCCAGACCACCAGCCTGTGTGGTGATGTACATCTATAATCACAGCTCTTGGGAGGTTGAGGCAGGAGGATTGTTGAAACAAACAAAATGTAAATTATCAAGAAATGAGGATTTAGATGACCTCACCCCATCCATATGCCTCTCCTCTCCCTGGGCTCTAGTTCTGTCTCTAAGTTCCACCCTATCCATGATTCCAACTATACATTCTATTTATTTATTTACTTTGTTTGTTTGTTTGTTTTTGTTTTTTGGAGACAGGGTTTCTCTGTGTAGCCCTGGCTGTTCTGGAACTCACTCTGTAGACCAGGCTGGCCTCGAACTCAGAAATACGCCTGCCTCTGCCTCCCAAGTGCTGGGATTAAAGGCGTGCGCCACCACCGCCCGGCAACAATTTCTTTTTAGCAGTGCCAGAGAGTGAAGTGCCTAGGGTCTCCCTACATGGTGGAGATTTGGTTGTACCCAAATGTTCTTCATCTCCAACTCCAACTCTGGAGGCTAAAGATTTTTAGTTGACTTAGAAGAAAATGAGATGAGGTAGGTCTCAAAGATAGGGCTGCAGACAGGACTCCCCAAAACAGGGAGTGCGCACACATAGACACACACAGATACACACACACATCCCGCCAGGCTCACTTCAGAGTCAACACTGCAGGCTCAGCTACAGAGTCAACACTTCAGGACTCTGACACCTGAGTTTCCTAGGGGGAAGGGTTCCTAACACCACCTTCCTCAGGAGGGGCTGTGATTGGCCCCAGAGTGTCGCTGCCCACACTGCTCCTGAGTTCTTGCTCAAGCCCTGGGAGACCTGCAGCTGATGGGCCTGTCGGACACCGCTTGCTCAAGGCCAACTCACAGTTCCAGGTGACGTGAATGACTGCCCTGGACTGGCCATTCACCCTTCTGTCAGCGTATCTCTCGCCCAGGAGTGGCCAATCAATACCTGATGGTGTTGTCCTCCCCTGCCTTTGGCATTTGGCTCTTGGTCCTAGGCAGAGGTCACGACCTGCTCAGGGAACTCTGGGAGGGGGCAGGGAGCGTATGGGGTGAAGGTAAGGGAACGGATGTTGCAGCTATCACTGTCATCCACAGCACAGAACTTCCTGATGCGTTTTCCCGTGCCTTTTATTAACTCTCAAATGACCCCACACACACACACACACACAGACACACAATCTCCCTGAAGAGCTGAACAGATAAGGGGATGTAGGGATAAGGGGAGTCGTGAGAATATTACCTTTCAGAAGGTTAGAACGGTACTGACCTTGATCAGGGAGCTGACCACAATGGCACCAGCATTGACCATGGGGTTATGGGGGATTCCTGGGGAAATACAAACCACCCAGTCATGTCAGCCGCCAACGAAAACCTACTCTACACAGTTCCCACTCTGAGGCTAATCGGGTTTGGGTCTGGTTCCTACCTGGATGAGAGCAAAGGCTAAGACACAAAGGAGGAGCTGAGGCACAGGGCTCAGGAGAAGGCAGGTAGGACCTGATGCTCACCTTCTTCATTGAGGGAGAGTTTGTTATAGCGCAGACCACTGGGCTCCTTGCCCACGAACTTGTGCACATAGTCAGTGCCTAAGGTGCTCACGGAGATGGCGTAAGTGAGGGGCTTGACACAGGACTGCAGGCAGAAGGGGATCTTCGTGTGGCCCACAGAGTGCCTGGAGACAGACAGGTACCATAAAAGGGATTAGACTTCGTTCCACACCTGTGCCCCGCAGCTCCTGACTCTCACCCAGCATCTTTGTTTACTCCTTTGTTTGTTTGTGAGACAGGGTCTATCTGCAGAGCCCTGGCTGTCCTGGGACTCAGTATGAGATACCAGGCTGGCCTCAAACTGGCAGAGATCCTCCTGCCTCTGCCTCCCAAGTGCTGAGATTAAAGGCATGCAGAACAAGGCCCGGCATCACCCAGCATCTTACCGCTGCCCATCCACAGTGCACAGGGAGACGCCCCAAAGGTCTGGGTTTGACTTGGCCAGGTGAGGGATGTAGGCTGCCACCTGGGCATAAATGGGTAGAGAAAAGGGAGACAGTTGACTATGGAGAACAACACAGCTATACTCAAGGTCAGAAACTTAAAATCTGTCCCCTGCATGGCAAACAGGTTCACCTTTGTGAACTGCTTCCAGAAACAACCAAGCCTTTAGTCCCCGGTAACCTTACATCTCTGTAGTCCAAACCCTGAAGTGGTAGCAGTAGAACCCACGGAATATAAAAAATGGAAGTTCTAGGACTAGGTTCTCAGGTTCAGTCCCTGTAAGTCTCTTTGAAGTCTGGGTTGAATCTCTTTACTTTGAGACAGGGTCTCCCTATGTAACCAATACCAACCTCAAACTTTTTTTTTTTGTTTGTTTGTTTTTTTCGAGACAGGGTTTCTCTGTGTAGCCCTGGCTGTCCTGGAACTCACTCTGTAGACCAGGCTGGCCTTGAACTCAGAAATCCACCTGCCTCTGCCTCCCAAGTGCTGGGATTAAAGGCGTGCGCCACCACCGCCCCCCAACCTCAAACTTCTGATCCCATCTTAGCCTCACAAGAGATGGGACTGCAGGCCTGTGCCACCAAGCCCTAGCTTCCGTCATCCACGTCCATAAAGACCTAAGTCACACGCTATTACGATCACACGTGAGAACACATGAAACCATGTCCTCAACTTTAGAGGCTCTGTTCATCCATCACTGAATCCACAGCCCCAAGAAGTCTCTGAGAAGAAACGCAAACCTGGCCCAGAGCCCTCGCCCTCCCCGGTTCCCTTGGCCCTCACTTTGCCTCCAGTAAGCTCTTTGGCATCCTCAAATATGCGATCCACGTGGCCCGTGAACTCCTCGAAGTCAGGAATGACAAACTTCTTTCGGAATGCCTGCGTCAGGAGCACAATGTTGCTGCTCACACACCTGGATCCCAGATACAAGTGTGTTAGGAGCTGGAGAGACACAGTTGGGACTCACATGGGGGGCATGGAAGTTGTGGGGTAAAGAAAGTTGAAGTGTTCATCTGGACACTTGGACATTTGGACTAACAGCCGTGTGACTTTTTGGCGTATCATTTTTATCCCCCTAGGTTTACATTTCCTAACCTCTAAGATGAGATGTTCTAAAGACATGGGAAGATATCCCAAGACATTCTCAGAAAAATATTAAAATCAGAATAACCACAGCTATGGGCTTTAGCATTGAGAGGTTCTAGTATATACAGCCATATATGTAGGAGGATACACAGGACATCTTCTAGAAGCTACTAACAAAATGAAGGGTTGAATTGTTTAATTCCCAAGACCTTTCCTCAAACAGAACCATTTTGGGGGCAATGCTCATCTTCGGGGCTCTCACTTTTGGAAGAGTTCCCGGTCCAAGAGGCCACCACTGCTGGACTCCTGGACCATGCGTTGCATCTTGCTCATGCAGTCCTGGAGTCGTGGGTCTGACGTCTGCAGTCCAGTGGCCTTCAGGGCCTTTGGGGGAAAGAAGAGGTCTGGCCAGGTCAGCCAAGGACAGCAATCCATGCCTCAGTCTTTCCCAATAGATGCTGAAGTCACACCACCCCAATTACAACTGGGAGAACAAATGGGTTTTGGAACTAAGCAAAAGGCACCGGAGCAGTTTGAAGGCTAGCAAGTATCTCGCCACGTCTCACAAAAGGCGTCCTCCTCTGGACTTTGGGGGAGGACGGCATTGTCTCTTTAGCCTAGGCAGCCATCATCCCTCTGTATTTCCCATACCCCGAGTGACAGCCATTAGCTATCCTGCACCGTTCACCCATCCTCCTCACAGGTTCCAGAGACTCTAAGGAATCAGGGTTCTCTGAACAGGCAGGCAGCCACTCACCGTGGTGAACTTGTGGATGGGGATGCGTTCCTGTCCTTCTGCAATAGTGTAGAAAAGCAGGTCACCAAGTCGAGGCAGCATGCCACTGTTTGAGGCGTCACTGTTTGGGGGAAGAGATGGGGAAGGCAGGAGCCTGAGGATGCTCCCTCCTCTCCTCCTCCTCCCTCCTCCTCCTCCTCTCCTCCTCCTCCTCCCTCCTGGAACATGGACCTGTCATAGGGTGTCATCCTAGGCCTTTTCTTTGAGCCATCTGGCAGATTCTGTGATCCTAACTTTCAACCCAGCGCCAGATGTTGCTAATCTTACTCTTTAGTCTCTTTTAAAAGAAACTCTGAACTTTTTGGTCCTTTAAATCATCATACTTCCAGATGTCCAGCAAACACTGAAAGCAGAGCGCATCCGACATGATTTGTGACTTTCCTTGTGTGTCCCATAAGGATGGGTACAAGATGGAAACACAGAATCAGTCTGACTGTTCCCACGCTCTACGTCTATAGTGAACTGGTGACTAACACGAGACAAAGTCATCTTCATATTTTCTCTCAAATCTACCCTCTTCTCTCCTGCGCAGCACACTGCATCCATACTGTGCTGGGAAGAGTCCTACTTTGCTCCCATTTGCTGTATGACCTTAGGTAGCCCACTTGACATTACTTATCTATAGAATAAAGATAGAAATGTCTTCACACAGGTGGTGTGACGCCTAACTTACTCATGGATCTTACTCCACGATAAACTGTCTGACATAAAGTAAACCAATCACCAACTTCCTGTCTGTTCTCTGCCACTATATGCTTTGTCTCCATGCCAGCCCCACAGGTCGCTCACACTGGTGTAAAACTCCTAAGGCATCTAAAGCAATGGATATCAGGCTGTAGGTCTTAACCCTTTGGGATCAAACGACCCTTTCATAGGAGTGGCCTAAGACCATCAGAAAATATAAATATTTACATTACAATTCATAACAGTAGCAAAACTAAAGCTATGAAGTAGCAGCAGAAATCATTTTACGATTGGAGGTTAGCACAGCATGAAAAACTGTACTAAAGGGTTAAAGGGTTGCAGCATTAGCAATGTGGAGAAGTCTAAAGACTTCTATTGATGTTATTAGACTTAGAAAACTTTTTTTTTTTTTTTCAAGAGAGGGTTTCTCTGTATGGCCCTGGTTGTCCTGGAACTCGCTCTGTAGACCAGACTGGCCTTGAACTCAGGGATCTATCTGCCTCTGCCTCTTGGGTGCCGGGACAGAAGAAGCCTGCGCCATTATGCTCAGCTCAGTTTTTAAAGAGGTTCCATTTAGCCCAGGCTGGATTTGAACTTGATATGTGGTTATGTATGATCTTGAACTACCTACAACTCCAGTACTAGACCTATACAAGTGTAAAAAGTAACATATTCTCAGATGTCCACTGCCTTGCCATAAGACATGTCCAGAATGAGAGCCTATCCCAATAATCCCACAGCTCTTGGGAGGCAGATGTAGGAAGATCAACAAAGACCCCAAGCCAACTAGGTCTCCACAGAAACTCCAGGCCAGACAATGCTACTACTGGAACCCTGTCTCAAAACAAACAAACAAAAAAAGAGATATCCTAGCTCTTCAGAAGTGGAGGTGAGTTCAAGGCCCCACACAGAGAGAGCTTGAAGCCAGCTTAGGCTATATGAAAAAATTGTCTCTAATTCTAGCTGCAGGGGATCTGATACCCTCTTCTGGCCTCCCAGAGCACAAGGTTCACAGACAGACATATATGCAGGCAAAATATCCATACACATGAGATAAACATAAAATAAAACTTTTAAAAAGCCAGTTTAAAAACTGAATATAGGGTAAGCAAGATGGTTCAGCAGATAAAGGTGCTTGGTATGCAACCCCTGCAACGTGAAACCCCAGAAGCCACATGAAGGTGGAAGGAGAGAACCAACTCCACAAAGTTATCTACTGACCTCCACACGAACACACGGCACACAGTGCTCATACACATACACTAAGGATCAATTAAAAACAAATTAACAAATGAAAAATATACCTTACCAAATAATATCAACATTACAAGTTTATTTTTGTTAAATTACAAGCACATACACATATACATATATAAAATACATATGGGCCGGGCAGTGGTGGCGCACGCCTTTAATCCCAGCACTTGGGAGGCAGAGGCAGGTGGATTTCTGAGTTTGAGGCCAGCCTGGTCTACAGAGTGAGTTCCAGGACAGCCAGAGATACACAGAGAAACCCTGTCTCGAAAAACCAAAAATAAATAAATAAATAAATATGAGTATATCACAGTATTAATTAGTTATCTCTAATACTGGGATTTTTATTTTCATCTTTGACTTATCTAGGGTTGTTGTTGTTGTTCAAGACAGGGTCTCTCTATGTAGGCCTGGCTGTCCTAAACTTACTATGTAGTTCAGGCAGTCCTCGAACTCACAGAAATCCGCCTGCCTCTGCCTCTTGAGTACCAGGACAAAAGGCATTCGGCACCACACCCAGCCTGGTGCACTGAGAGGTTAGAAAAAAACCAAGTACCCTGGAACTAGAGTTATGGGTAGTTGCTCTAACCACCAAGCGGGTGCTGGGAACTGAACATGGGCCCTCTTCAAGAGTATCAAATATTCCAGGGCTGAAGAGCTGGCTCAGTGGTTAAGTGCAGTTGTTCTTGTAGAGCACCTGGGTTCAATTCCTACTACCCACATAGTGGCTCACAACCATCTGTAACTCCGGTTTCAAGGATCCAACACCTCCTCTAACCTCAGCAGGTACCAGGCTTGCATGTGGTACACAGACATATGTACAAAGCAAAACACCCATATACATTTGTTTTTAAAGTTCATAAAGCGAGCAGGAGCAGAGTGGTGGTGGCACATACCTTTAATCTCAACACTGGGAAGCACTGGGAGACAGAGGCAGGAAGATATCTGTCAGTTTGAGGACAGTCTACTGAGTGAGTTCCAGGGCAGCCAAGGTTTACAGGGTTACCCAAAGAAATTTTGTCTCAAAAAAAAAAGGAAAGAAAGAAAGAAAAGAAAAAAAAAAAAGTATCAAGTGCTCTTAACTTCTGAGCCAACTCTCTAGCACCTAGCATAGTATCCTTTTTTAAAACAGAATAAAATGAAGCTAAGTATTTTATTTTTAAATGTATCCTAAGATTTATGTGTAAGAATGTCCATGTGAGTGCCTGGGACTTACAGATGGTTGTGAGCCATCATGTGTTGTGCTGGAAATCAAACCCAGGTCTTCTGCCAGAGTAACAAGTACTCTGAAAGTCTGAGTCACCTCTTAAGCCCTAAATTATATATTGTTAAATAATCAGAATTACAATGTATTTACTCTTTGCCAACCTCCTTTACCCTCCAAACACAGATACCTCTCTCACTCTGTTAACCCCTCTACCCAGGGAGCCAAGGTTCAAGACCTTCACCAATAAGTTCCCTAGAATACAAGCAGCCACAGAAAACTAGGTCTCCTAAAAATATTCTGTCACAGCCAAGTGGTATGCCTTTAATCCCAGCACTTGGGAGTTAGAGGCCAGCCTGGGCTACAGAACGAGTTCCAAGACAGCCAGGGCTACACAGAGAAACCTTGTCTTGAAATAAACAAGCAAACAAACAAGCAAACAACAACAAAATTCTGTCACCTACTGCAGTGAATTGTGATGTGTACACGGGACCCAGGGATGCCTCTGACTCCCTACCCCAAAGGCCGTACAAGGGTTTAATGGTATTTGCTTATCCCACCGTATTGGTGGTGAGGTAGTTTGCTGCATCAGTCTGGCTCATTTAATTATGGTGTGCGTATGTTTCTAAATATCATTAAGTAGATGTGATAGGGAAAATGGTCCATTTCCTATTCTGCTATAATAAGGCAGGAGCTACCAGGACAACGTCCAGCTGGATGTCTGAGGATAACAAGATTTCATGCTTTGAAAACACATTCATCTTGGGGGTGGGGAGAAAGCCCAGTCACTAAGCATTCTTGGGCAGTGTGTGTGCTGGACTTGGGTTGGGGTCGGGGATCGACTTCCTGGGTTGAAGATGGGCTCAAAGGGAAAAAAAAACTCTTCAATTCAGGGAGACTGAGCAACATAATAGCTCTGACTGGTTTAGGAACTGTCTCACGATTTTCCCATTTATGAATAATCAAAGCATTCCAAAACCAAGTTGGAAACTTGATTATCAGTGTTTTTGACTGCACGTAAGATATTCCACGGTTAAGCTCTGCTACAAAAACACTCCGGACACATACGCACATACGTGCGCATCAGCAATGACGCACACCACACGTTACCCATTGACGACACGCAGAAACAAGAAAACCCACATAGTCAGATCCAAGCGCACTTGGACCTGGGGCAGGAAGTTGTTCGATATCCACAATATTCCCATAAATACAGGGACCACAGAAGAAAGAGAGGCTGGGGATGGGCAGGTGTGCACTCGGCCCTGCACTCAGACACGTGCACCAAGCAACACTCCGCGCCCATCTGCATCCCCAAATAAGTACGCACCTTGGACAGGCATCATCTCGAAGACCGACCTGCCCAAACGCCCTCCCGGGCGGACAGCACCTGACCGCCCGAGCGCGGCGGACCCAAAGCCCCACATCTAAAGGAAAAGGCATCGCAGGCTAGTGAGCGCAGAGAGGAGATGAGATGCGCTCGCTCTCTGGGGAAGGGGGCTCCCAGGGAGCTAGCGAGAACGACAGCGGGAGTGGGAGCCAGCCTGTCCCCTGCCCCTGTCCCGCGAGCCTTACTGATCCGAGTGCTGCGGCTGGTGGCTGTGCGGCGTCCCCCTGCCCTGCGCCGCGGCCTCACCGAGGTAGTACCGGACAACCCGGCCCAGGAGCGGGCCCCGGCTCCGGTGACCCCAGCCTTCCCTCCGGCCGTGGCTGCCTGCGCGGCTCAGAGCGTTCTGCAGAGCCCTCATGGAGCGCATGCCCCCGGCGCGCCGCCCGCTCGGCCCGGGCGCTCCAGACGTGCGAGCCGCGGCAGGGGAGGGGCGGAAGAGTGGCCCGCTAGACTAGGAGCCGGGGAGCAGTCCCGGGGCCAGCCGAGCCTGCGAGGGGGGAGGACCGCGCCGGTGGGAGGGGTTGGGGTCGGGGAGGGCAGTCCGGGGCAACTTGGCCCGCAGGTGCACCCATAGCCCTTCACGCCTCCAGCCAGGAGCGCTACGGGTTCGATTGAGGAGAGGCTGAGGCGGCTGGGCGGGGGAGAGGGCGTGGCCAGGAGTCAAATGGACAGGGACCGCGTCCAATCACTGAGGAGGAGGAACGCTAGGAGGCGGGGAAAGGGCGGGAGACTGGGACAGTCAGGACACCCGCGCGCGTCAGCGCTGTGGTAGGGACGACCGGCCTCTGCGCAGTCGGAGGTTCGTAGCAGCGCGCCAGGGCTGGAGACGATGGTGCGCTTGGTGCAGATGAAAATGCTACTCGGGAGAGAAAGATGCGAGCGAGCCGGATGCGGGAGCCACGTAGTGACCTTCGACGTTCGAAGGCCAGGGGTGGCCGGTGTGCACTTACAGGCTATGCTGGCTGCAAACACCCCAGTCACGGATGCACTCGGCGGTGAGTGGACAGAAAGCCCGTCAGAAACAAACCGCCGCGCTTCAAAGCTGTGCGTCACGGAGCCCAGGTTCTTAGGTCATTTGGTAGCTGCGGAGGCCTTATAGTCCTCTCTAAAGTTCCTCTGTAGAGTTCACGCATTAAAATGAGACAGTGAACTGTTGTTTTAGAGACAGGGTTTGGGAATTATAGCCCTTGTTGGCCTCGAATTCATGGCCAACCTTCTACCTCAGCTTCTCAAATACTGTGATTACAGGTGTGTGCAACCCACACCCCACACATGCACACAGACCCGCACATACACAGGACAAAAAAAGGCAAAGAAAACACAAAACATATAAGTGTCCCCCAATTTCATTTTAAAACCGTGCCTCTCCGTATCTCCTGGAACTACTAGGTAGACCAGCCTGACCTCAAACTCACAGATCCACCTACTTCAGCCTCCAGAGCGCTAGGATTAAAGGTGTTTGCCACCGCTTCTGGCTCCTGGTCTGTTTGATCACTCACCCCAATCGTTTACCTGGGTGGAGAAAATGCACAAAAATTAGCAGAATTAAAGGTGTGGTGATCAGCATTCCTGGAGTCCCGGCACCAGGGATGTGGAGACAGGCGAGTCAGTAATTCAAGGTCATCTGTCACAGAGTCCGAGGCCCGCGTGGGTTGTGAGAGCTTTCACTCACGTGACCACAGCCCCTCACAGCACTTTGGCTTAGCAGGAATTATATTAACAGCTATTATTGAGTGTGTGTGGTATACCAACCAGTTAGTTTATCTCTCCCTAGCAGTGGCCTATGGAGCAGTTACTAGGGTTTGTTTTGAAGAGAAGAAACCAAATTGGAAGCAAGACGCCTCGTTGGGTAAAGGTGCTTGTTCCCAAACCTGACAACTACTCACAAGATGGTGCTCATGACCGCCCACCCCTAAATAAATGTTTTTTTTTTGTTTTGTGTTTTGTTTTTAGGTTTTTCGAGACAGGGTTTCTCTGTGTAGCCCTGGCTGTCCTGGAACTCACTGGGTAGACCAGGCTGGCCTCGAACTCAGAAATCTGCCTGCCTCTGCCTCCCAAGTGCTGGGATTAAAGGCGTGCGCCACCACCGCCCGGCAATAAATGTTTTTTTAAAAAGGCTATTTAAGCCGGGCAGTGGTGGTGCACACCTTTGATCCCAGCACTAGGGAGTTCGAGGCCAGCCTGGTCTACAGAGTGAGTTTCAGGACAGCCAGGGCTACACAGAGAAACCCTGTCTCGAAAAACCAAAAAGAAAAAAAAAAAAAAGTCTATTTAAAAGAAAGTTAAGGCCGGGCGATGGTGGCCCATGCCTTTAATCCCAGCACTTGGGAGGCAGAGTCAGGCGGATTTCTGAGTTGGAGGCCAACCTGGTCTACAGAATGAGTTTCAGGACAGCCAGGACTACACAGAGAAACCATGTCTCAAAAAACCAAAAAAAAAAAAGTTAAGATGACTTGCAAAAGATAACCTAGAACCAGAAATTAGACAGAAATCTCTGATTATAAGCTTACTCCAAAACTGACACCTGAATTAACCCCGAAGAAAACCACCTCACTTGTTTTTTGTTTGTTTTGTTTTGGTTTTTGGTTTTTCCGAGACAGGGTTTCTCTGTGTAGTCCTGGCTGTCCTGGAACTCACTCTGTAGACCAGGCTGGCCTCGAACTCAGAAATCCGCCTGTCTCTGCCTTTCAAGTGCTGGGATTAAAGGCCTGCACCACCACTGCCCGGCCCACCTCACTTGTAAAAGAGGTATTCTATGCTATGAAATAGTACTGGGAGCTGTCTCTTAAGCTTCCCAGACTACACTACAAAACTTTTAATTTTAATTTTTGAATTTAAATGACCAAGATCCTGGCCAGGAATGGTGGCAGTACACTCTGTAGATCCCAACCTCTTAGGCAAGGGGATAGGAAGGCAAGCACGGTGAGGCTGTGCAAGGAGACCTTGCCACAAACAAAATGTAACCATGGGAAAATCAACACGAAAGCCATGTTTCAGTGTGTACCATAGCAGCAACTCTTCGCTCTACCTTGTGGAGGGTGTGTTTGGTTGGAAACCAGGTGGACTTTCAGTTTGTTTTTCCTTCTGTTAGCTGTTCCCTATATGGCTTATCTGCTGTCTTATCCAGAGAACTTCCTCTAATTCCCAGACTACTGTTTGCTGCCCTGCTCCTGACTTAGTCCCCAAAGCAAACTTTTGCTTTTCAGAGAGAGTGTCTGGTGGAGTGCCCTTGAGCTAACTATCCAAAGATGCCCATGAACCTCTGATCCTTCTGCTTCTCCCTCAAGTGCAGGGATTATAGACCTAAATCACTCTCCCCAGTTTCATTCCAGGCTAGAGACTGAACCAAAGGATTCTTGCATGCTGGGTAAGAATCTGTTCCAGCTCTCGGTGTCCGTGTCCATTGTTTTGTTGGTGTATGAGATGGAGACTAGTTATACTGCAGGGCTCAAATCTGCTGCCCCCTGTCTCAGTCCCCTGAGTGGCTGAGATTACACACACCTGTGACATCACGCCTGATTCAATTAAGAGTCTCTCGAATACTCAGTATAAACAATGCACCATTAGTTATGTAGAGAGAGAGAGAGAGAGAGAGAGAGAGAGAGAGAGAGAGAGAGATTGAGCAAGCGAGCTTGTGCACACATGGAGAACAGAGGGTGAACCCCAGGTATCTTTCTCAATAGATATATACCTAGTCTGTTTATAAAGTTGTTGTGATTAGCCAGGCGGTGGTAGTGCATGCCTTTAATCCCAGCACTTGGGAGGCAGAGGCAGGCGGATTTCTGAGTTTGAGGCCAGCCTGGTCTACGGAGTGAGTTCTAGGACAGCCCGGGCTACACAGAGAAACCCTGTCTCAAAAAAAAAAAAAAAAAAAAAAAAAAAAAAAAAAAACGAAAACAAAAAAAAAAAGAGTTGGTGTGATTTTTTTCTTTTTTTTGAGACAAGGTCTCATTGTGGAGCCCAGGCTGGCCTGGAACTCACAGAGATCCATCTTCCTGTGCCTCCTAAGTGCTGGTATAAAAGGTGTGTGCCTAGCTTTTCTCTCTTATTTCTATAGTGTTTTGCCTCTCTCTCTCTCTCTCTCTCTCTCTCTCTCTCTCTCTCTCTCTCTCTCTGTGTGTGTGTGTGTCTGTGTGTCTGTGTATACACCTAGGGCCTCTGGAGACCAGAGAAGTAATCGGAGTTACAGATGATTGTGAGCTGTCATATGGGTGCTGGGAACTGAAGTTGGGTCCTCTGCAAGAGCAGCAACTGTTCTTAACCAGTGAGCCATGTCTCCAGCCACCACCACCACCTCCCATCTTATTTTTTTAGTGAGGATCTCTCACTGAACCTGGACCTAGCAGATGGGCAGCAACACTTCACGTTGACATCGGAGTTACAGATCCCCAGTCTTTTATGTGGGTGCTGGGATCTGAACTCAGTTCCTTAAGTTTGTATGGCCAGAACCTTATGCACTAGACCATCTTCCCAGCCCTTAATTAGGGGTTTCTAAAATATGCAACAAGCCGGGTGGTGGTGGCGCAGGCCTTTAATCCCAGCACTTGGGAGGCAGAGGCAGGCGGATTTCTGAGTTCGAGGCCAGCCTGGTCTACTGAGTGAGTTCCAGGACAGCCAGGGCTACACAGAGAAACCCTGTCTCGAAAAACCAAAAATAAATAAATAAATAAAATATGCCACAGGCTTATACTTTTTGTTTGTTTGTTTGTTTTAAGACTTGCTTGCCTCTAGAAGTACTCCCATGTGCATCTTGATCTTCTGAGGTAGAGACTGAAGGAGAAATGGTTCAAAGCCAGCCTCTACCACACAGTGAACCTCCACTTCAAAACTCAGCAACAGAACAAACAGCAGCAAACAGTGGGTCCACTGAGATGGCTCAGTGGATAAAACACTTGCTGCTCATATCTGAATCCACCAGCCTGAGTTTGATCCCTGGAACCCATGTAAACTGAAAGGGGGGAGAGACAACCCCACAGTGTACTCCTCTAACTCACACATATATTGACCCCCTCAGAAATAAAAATAAATCACCTTCCTCCCTCCAACTTCTGATCTACCTTAGACTGGTTCCTAAAGGAAGCATGACCCGCTTTGCCCAGCAGATGGCAGTGTTTCTCCTAGTATTCATTGGGGTTCGCTTTCCCATCGAGACAAGTCTAAAAAGCCTGAAAATTATATATTCTGTCAGCAAGCATTCTTGAATCTAAATTATATTTGGATAGTGTCTTGGTTGTTGGGTTTTTTTTTTTTTTCAGCTTGACATAAGCTGGAGTTATTTGGAGAAAGGGAACTTCACTTGAGAAAATACCTCAATCAGAATAGCCTGCAGGCAAGTCTGTAGGGCGTTTGCGGGTTCCCGGGAGGAGGGCCCAGCCCACTGTAGGTAGCGCTGCCCCTTCGAGGGTGATTCTCGGTTGTATGAGAAAGCAGTCTGTGTGAGCCAGTAAGCTGCATTTCTTCCCGGCCCCTGCTTCCCAACATTTGAGAAGCTGACTTCCCTTCACGATAAACTGTGGTAGGGGCATGTAAATTGAAAGAAATCCTTTCCCATTGTTAGCATTCTGTCTAAACTCCACCCCACAATTACCTGACAACAGCCAGGTAGGCTCCTCCCCACAGTTGCCAGGTAGGCCTGATCCACTATAAAAGGGGCTGCTTGCCCCTCCTCCTCCTCTTGATCTCTTGATCTCTTCTCCCCTTTCCCATTCCCTCTCTCCATGTGCTCATGGCCGGCCTCTACTTCTCTACTCTCTCCCTCTCTCTGCCTCTCTACCCTCTTAACCACTCTTCCCATGCCCTGAATAAACTCTATTCTATACTATACCGTGTGGATGTTCCCTCAGGGGGAAGAGATGCCTCGGCCTGGGCCGGCTGAGACATCCCCTTCCCCCATACCTCAGCACACACCCATAGAACAAATTCTCTCTCTCTCTCTCTCTCTCTCTCTCTCTCTCTCTCTCTCTCTCTCATAAACACATCACCCACTATTGTTGCTTTGGTAATGGTGTTTTATCACAGCAATAGAAAGCCAAGATAGGCAAGATTAGAAGATCAGCCTCCAGGTGGAGCATGCCTTTAATTCCAGCACTTGACAGAGTCAGATGGCTCTCTGAGTTCAAGGCCAGCCTGGTCTACTGAGTGAGTTCCAAGGCAGCTAGAGAAACCCTGTCTTGCCGGGCGGTGGTGGCGCACGCCTTTAATTCCAGCACTTGGGAGGCAGAGGCAAGCGGATTTCTGAGTTCGAGGCCAGCCTGGTCTACAGAGTGAGTTCCAGGGCAGCCAGGGCTACACAGAGAAACCCTGTCTCGAAAAAAAAAAACCAAAAAAAAAAAAAGAGAAACCCTGTCTCAAAACAAAACAATACAAAACAAAACAAAAAATACTGACAAAATGAGTTCCTACTTCACAGATGTTCACAATCTGGGAGCAAGACGAAAGAGTGGGTGGGGCTGGGTGTATCTCTGCGTTAGAGTACTGGTCTAGCATGCAAGAAGCCCCGGATTTGCCTGTCAGAACTGAAAACAAAAGTTAGTTAGAAGCGGGACGGTGGTGGTGAACGCCTTTAATCCCGGCACTTGGGAGGCAAAGGCAGGCGGATTTCTGAGTTCAAGGCCAGCCTGGTCTACAGAGTGAGTTCCAGGACAGCCAGGGCTACACAGAGAAACCCTGTCTCAAAAAAACAACAACAACAAAAAAGGTTAATGTTGGGTGTAGGAGGCAATGGGTGTAGGAGGTGGTGAAGGCTGATCTCTCTAGTCAACTTGACACACCTGGGGAGAGAAAACCTTTGTTGGAGAGGCTGTCCTATTAGCAAATCTTTGGAGGCATCTTTGGATTGCTAATTGATATAGAAGGGCACACCCCACTGTGGGCGGTGCCATCCCCTAGGCTGTATAAAAAAATCTAGTGGAACAAGCCAAAGAGAACAGTAAGCAGCATCTACTCTCTGCTTCAGTCCTTAATATGGGATTGTAACATGGAAGGGTAAGCCCAATAAGCCCTTTACTGCTCCAAGTTCCTGCGTTTGTCACAAATAACTTGAGTACTGAGGAGGCTGAGGTGAGAGACTGAATCCTGTCCCAGCCTGATGATACAGTGAGACATTTTCTCAAAAAATTAAAAAAATATTAAGGGAGGGGAGCTGGAGAGATGGCTCAGCAGTTAAGAACACTGCTTGCTCTTCCAGAGGTTCTGAGTTCAATTCCAGCAACCACATGGTGGCTCACGACCATCTGTAATGGGATCTGTTGTCCTTTTCTGGTGTGTCTGAAGACAGTGACAGTATATTCAAATAAAATAAATAAATCTTTTAAAAACACAAATATGTGAATATTTTTTTAAAAATTATAAGACAAGATTCAATGTAAAAGAGGTGGGTGCGAACCTCTGAAAAGTCAGTGAGTGTGTGTGATACCTCATTCCTGGAATGCCTGCATTTGAGCCAGAGAGGCAGGATCAGAAGTTCAAGGTTCATCCGCCAAAGCTATTTTGAGACCAGGCAGGACTATATATAAGATCTTGTCTTCAGAGTTAAAAAAAAAAAAAAAAAAAACAAAACCCAAGGTGTTGTGGCACATGCCTGTCATAAGAAAATGGGATAGACTCGAGAGTCAGAAAAATCTAGATTCCTAGCATACACCTGTGATCCCAGTTGTCTGGAAGCCAAGGAAGTTTTGTTTTGCCTGCAAGGACACGAACCCCTTTCATGCAGTCCCCATGGAGGCCAGAAGGGGGCGCTAGACCCTGTGGAACTGGAGTTACAGGTGGTTGTTAACTGCCCTACATACATGCTGATAACCCAAACTCCAGTTCCCTGTGGCAGCAACAAGCGCTCTTAGCTGCTGAGCCCTATCTCTAGCCACAAGGTGAACATGAGTCAGAGGTCAGTCTGGGCTCTGACACAGAACACATGCCTTTTCCCAGGTCACACTATCCCACATCCGCTCTTCTGAATACCATCCCTGTCTCCCTTTTGCATATGAAATGGGCGTTGTGTGCATGATGCATGCTTGTGTGTATATGGGCACACGTGTATATGTAGATACACATGCCTGCATGCACACGGAGACCCAGAGTCACCATGATGTGTCTGCTTTGATCATTCTCCACCTTAGGTGTTGAGAAAGCGTCTTGGATTAGTGTGGCTATCCAGTTCCTCTGGAAATTCCCTTGGTACTGGGATTACAAGTACCGAGATTACAGGTTGGCTGCCTTGTTCATCCTGACTCAGTTTCTCAGTTTCTTCAGTGCTGGGATTAGAGTTATTCCCATGACCCTATCATATTTTTGTTGTTACTATTTGACAGTTTTATACAAGGTATTGTTAAGGTATTGAAGATAAGGTATTGAAGACTACTTCAAGTTAATAAGTTTCTTTTTTTTTTTTTTTCTTTTTTTTCTTTTTCTTTTTTTTGGTTTTTCGAGACAGGGTTTCTCTGTGTAGCCCGGGCTGTCCTGGAACTCACTCTGTAGACCAGGCTGGCCTCGAACTCAGAAATCCGCCTGCCTCTGCCTCCCAAGTGCTGGGATTAAAGGCGTGCGCCACCACCGCCCGGCAATAAGTTTCTTTTTTGTTGTTGTTTCCAGGCATGATTGAGGATAGAACAGAGGCCAGGTGCATATTGCAAGGCAAAATTTACCATTAAATGACAGTCCCAGCCCCTCAGTCAGTATTTTGGCTCAATGTTGACCTTACAATCTTACACTTGTTGCTATATGCTATATAAAATTACCAGTATACAATGATATTAATATTGAATTTTTTTTTTCGAGACAGTGTTTCTCTGTGTAGCCCTGGCTGTCCTGGAACTTACTCTGTAGACCAGGCTGGCCTCGAACTCAGAAATCCGCCTGCCTCTGCCTCCCAAGTGCTGGGATTAAAGGCGTGCGCCACCACCGCCCGGCTAAACATTGAAATTTGATCCATGAATACAGTGGTTTCCTTTGATAGAACCTAGTAGCTGAATTGAGATCATGAACGCTGTTGGGGCCGGTCATGCAGGTTACTTGTTTTAGAGATAGCTTGGACTAAGCAAAACTAATATCTCAGAGGTGTGAAGAAAACACATGGGGCTGGAGAGATGGCTTAGTGGTTAAGAGCACCGACTGCTCTTCCAGAGGTCCTGAGTTCAATTCCCAGCAACCACATGGTGGCTCACAACCATCTGTAATGGGGTCTGATGCCCTCTTCTGGTGTGTCTGAAGATAACTACAGTGTACTCATATACATAAAATAATAAATCTTAAAAAAAATTAAAAAAAAAAAAAAAAAGAAGAAAACACATGAATAGAACTATATAATCAATGCTGTCCATTTGGAAAATGAATAGAGTCCAGCATTAGAGCCTTCCGTGGCATATCCTAGCAGTTGGGAGCTAGAAACTCTAGGTCATCCTTAGCTACATAGTGAGTTCAAGGTCAGCCTGAGACTTTATCTCAAACAACAAAGAGCCAGGTAGAGTAGTTACATACCTTTAATCCCAGCGTTTGGGAAGCAAAGGCAGGCAGATCTCTGTGATCTGAGGCCATTCTGGTCTACATAGTAAATTCAAAGCTATCAATGGTATACTTGAGTCCCCGTCTCAAGAAGATCAGGCAGAGCCGGGCAGTGGTGGCACATGCCTTTAATTCCAGCACTTGGGAGGCAGAGGCAGGTAGATTTCTGAGTTCGAGGCCAGCCTGGTCTACACAGTGAGTTCCAGGACAGCCAGGGCTACAAAGAGAAACCTTGTCTCGAAAAACCAAAAAAGTAAAAAAAAAAAGAAGAAGAAGAAGATCAGGCAGGTGTGAGGGTGGGAATGAAGAGATGGCCCAGTAGTCTTGTACTCTTGAAGAGGACCCAAGTTCAGTTCCCAGCATCACAAGGTAGCTTGTAATTCCAGTTCCAAGGGATCTGAGTCTTCATGGGCACGAAGCAAGCAGTGTTTCATGCACATTGTGTGCACACATATATGCTTAGGCAAAAATGTCTCCTCCCTATGGATCTCTTTCCTTTGATCATCCCTTTCTTGTTTGAGACAGTCTTACATAGTACAGGTTATGTTGAAGATAGTAAAGGAAGATAACCTTGAACTCCTGATTTTCCTCCTCTCAAGAGCTGGGAATACACTCGGGTACTACCATACCTGGCTTTTAATGGTGCTGAGGACCAAGTCCAGGGTTCCATTCATAATAGGCCAACATCTTATTAGCTAAGCTATACACTCAGACTTCTTTTTTTCTAGTTCTTTCTAACCTTGCTTTTCATAACTCTTTATAAATTCAACTTTTTAGATCATTTCCATTACAGAGTACTTGGGGCAGACATGTTAATCAGTGGGAGGAGCTTTTTTTAAATTGTAGATGGGTTATACTGGGGGTATACTGGGAGGTCAGTGTCCTTGGCTTTGATAAGGTTTTGTTTTTTTTTTTTTGTTTGTTTGTTTTTTTTTTTGGTTTTTCGAGACAGGGTTTCTCTGTATAGCCCTGGCTGTCCTGGAACTCACTCTAGACCAGGCTGGCCTCGAACTCAGAAATCCGCCTGCCTCTGCCTCCCAAGTGCTGGGATTAAAGGCGTGCGCCACCACTGCCCGGCTGATAAGGTTTGTTCCCTGGTCTCTGAAGTATACTGAGACCTTCACTAACACGCTGGCCAGACTTCCTGCTTTCAAGCACACATGACCCGGCCTGTATCTGGCTAGAGTTCAGCACATCTGCAGGTAATCCATTCATCTCTGTTCTCCACCCTGATCTGGAGGGGCCAATAGTGACATCACAGACATCTTTCATCAAGCAGATCAAGTCCATCTAGCTCCAGATCCTTTACTTGTGATTCTTATTTAAAAGTGTATTTTTATTTTTGTTTTGTTTTGAAACAGGATCTTGCTGGGAAGCTCAGAAGAGCTCGGGCAATTGTCCTGCTTCAACTTCTTGAGTAGTGGGAACATTCATGAGTGTTTGTTACACACCGTAAAGGAGTGGTGTGTGTGTGTGTGTGTGTGTGTGTGTGATGTAGCCTAGGTTGGCCTGGGAGTCATTACGTAATTGAGACTGTTCTCCAGCTCTGAACACTTTTGAGTCTGTATCCCAAGGGTTGGGATTCCAGGCAACCACACCCACTGCAGTGTTACATTCTTCACAAAATGACCTCCAGGCCAGTTTGGGCAACTTTGTGAAACTGTGTATTTAAAAAAGAAAATGTGCTGGAGAGATGATGACTCAGAGGCTAAGAGTGCTAGCTGGTTTTCCAAGGACCCGAGGATGATTTCCAGCACCCATATCTGACATCACACAGCTGCCGGTAACTCCAGCTGCAGGGAATCCAACCCCCTCTTCTAGTTTTGGCAGGCACGTAGTCACAAGAAATAAACAAAACAAAAACCACTTTTTGTGGTTGCTTTTGTTTGTTTGTTTTACTGAGACAATGTCTCTTTTTGTAGCCCTGTCAGTCTTGGAACTCACTATGTAGATCAAGCTAGCCTCTTATTCTAGGTAGATCTGCCTGCCTCTGCCTCCAACGAGCCGGGAGTACTGTGCTGCCACACCCAGTAAGAATAAGTTGTTGTTTTTTTTCCTTCCTTTTTTTTTTGGTTTGTTTGTTTTGTTTTTCGAGACATGGTTTCTCTGTGTAGCCCTGGCTGTCCTGGAACTCACTCTGTAGACCAGGCTGGCCTCGAACTCAGAAATCTACCTCCGTCTGCCTCCAAGTGCTGGCATTAAAGGCATTCGCCACCACTGCCTGGCTCTACCCACCTTTTCAAAACAACTCTCAGCCTGGGCATAGTGGTCCTGCCTATAATCCTACCTACTTGGAGGGTAATTAGGAGTTTGAGTTGGGAGCCAGACATGGTGAGATTCCCTTACAAGAAAAAGACAAGCAAGCCAGGCAGTGGTGGCGCAGCCTTTAATCCCAGCACTTGGGAGGCAGAGGCAGGCGGATGGATTTCTGAGTTCGAGGCCAGCCTGGTCTACAGAGTGAGTTCCAGGACAGCCAGGGCTACACAGAGAAACCCTGTTTCGAAAAATCAAAATAAATAAATAAATAAATAAATAAATAAATAAATAAAATAAAAAAGAAAGAAAGAAAAAGACAAGCAAAAGAAAACAAAGAAAGAACTCTAGTGCTGGCTCATGAGAACTAAGAATCAGAAACTGATTAAATAGAGAAAAACAAGAGCAATGTAAGGAGGAACAGGAAGGAGTCAGAGCACACATGCCAGAGGGTTGGAATTCTCCCTCCTTCCATATACTTTCTGAGCAGAGTCCCAGAACCCTGCTACCTTCCCCATCTCCCCCACAAAACTCTATACCTCCCTTTAAAAATATAAAAATCTACTAGGGTGAAGCTCGCAGGTAGATGCTTGATGTTAGATTTGGATTTGACAGCCAGCAGCGTAAAAAACGTGTATGTACTCACCAGAACTGCAGTTTCCATAGAGTGTTATTTATGCCCTTTGACCTAACTTTTTAAAAATATTTTTAAAGATTTATTTATGTATATGAGTGCAGTGTTTTTATCTTCAGACACACCAGAAGAGGGCACTGGATCTGATTACAGATGGTTGTGCTCCACCATGTGGTTGCTGGGAATTGAACTCAGGACCTCTGGAAGAGCAATCAGTGTTCATAACCACTGAGCCATCTCTCCAACCCCTTGACCTAACTTTTATATCAGTTTGTATATCTGGGTAATTTTACTTTTGTGCCTCTAAATGTATTGGACAGACTATAAAAGTTAGTAGCGCCGGGCAGTGGTGGCGAACACCTTTAATGCCAGCACTTGGGAGGCAGAGGCAGGTAGATTTCTGAGTTCGAGGCCAGCCTGGTCTACAGAGTGAGTTCCAGGACAGCCAGGGCTACAGAGAGAAACCATGTCTCGAAAAACCAAAAAAAAAAAAAAAAAAAAGCTAGTAGCATATCTAGGGGGAAGGATGACTTTTATTCATCTCAAGACTTAACTGCTGTCTCCCCTCCTTTTTCTGAAACATTTCTGTAGCCCAAGCTGGCCTCAGACTTACTGTGTAGCTGAGGATAACCTTGAACTTCTGATCTTCCTGCTTCTTCCTCCCAAGTGCTGAGATTACAGGTGTGTGTCACCATGCCTGTTTTAAACTTTTTTTTTCCATTTAAAACTTTGTTTCTGCCGGGCGGTGGTGGCGCACGCCTTTAATCCCAGCACTTGGGAGGCAGAGGCAGGCGGATTTCTGAGTTCGAGGCCAGCCTGGTCTACAGAGTGAGCTCCAGGACAGCCCGGGCTACACAGAGAAACCCTGTCTCGAAAAACCAAAAAAAAAAAAAAAAAAACTTTGTTTCTTTTTTGAAGCTCCAGGACCATTTTATCAGAATTTGAGAGGAAAACAACAGGTCAGCAGGCTATCGCTCCGGGCAGAGACTGGGAGGACGGAGGTGTATTATGAGGAAGACAAAAGTTATGTCTTTCAAGTTAGAGTCCAAGAAAACAGACAGATCCATCACTGGAGGTCCATAAACAGCTGCATTGTGGAGAGAGTCATCAGAGAAAAACTGAGAGTATCCACAGTAAGGGGGAATCTTGCTTAGGAGTTGAGCCACCATCTAAAGAGATGGGGGGTAGGGGGTGGGGAAGAACTCCCAGGAGTCCTAGGATAATCTTAGTATTTAAGTTAGTTTACATTTATCATCATCTAGTGTGTCTGTGCACTCAGACTAACATGTGTTATGAAATGTGTATGCAAACCAAAGGACACCTCTGGAGAGTTGGTTCTCCTTCCTGTAGATTCAAGGTTTTGAACTCAGGTTTCAGGCTTGTGCAACAAATATCTTTACAAGCCAAGACATCTTGTTGGCCCATAGTATAACTTTGGATGTAACTAAGATGCTAGTTTTTGGCAATGTCCACTTAAGGTCTTCAAATGTTGGTTACATGGTATTCAAAAGGATACACACTGGGAGACAGTAACTAATCACAATGGGACTGATGTGTGTTTACTGAGCTCAAGAACTTCCTACCAGTTCCTTACATGTCGCTTCACTTTGTTTCATTTACACTTATGGGAAATAGGTGATTATTGACTCCACTTTACAAAGGAGAAAAGGCCAGTATACAAGGGACTGTCTCTTACAAGGGTAACATAGCTGAGCAAGTAGAGGGGCTTGTGCATCGGCCTGGGGACCTGAATCCAATCTCCCCTCCCACAGGTGGGTGGAAGGAACCAGTCACAACTCTTGAGAGTTGTTCTGTGACTATAAGCATACTATGGAATTTGAGTATGTAGACATACACACAAACACACAAATAAATAAATAAATAAATAAATGAGTCAGGCAGTTGTGGTGTATACCGTTGATCCCAGCACTTGGGAGGTCGAGGTAGGTGAATCTCTGGATTACAGGCCAGCCTGGTCTATAAAGCCAGTTCCAAGATGGCCTGGGCTACTGGTCTTCAGACACACCAGAAGAGGGCATCAGGTCTCATTACAGATGGTTTTGAGCCACCATGTGGTTGCTGGGAATTGAATTCAGGACCTCTGGAAGAGCAGTCAGTGCTCTTAACCTCTGAGCCATTTCTCCAGCCCTATTATTATTATTATTTAAAGGTTTCAGACAGCCAGGCAGTGGTGGCGCATTCCTTTAATCCCAGCACTTGGTAGGCAGAGGCAGGCGGATTTCTGAGTTTGAGGCCAGCCCCTGGTCTACAGAGTGAGTTTCAGGACAGCCAGGGCTACACAGAGAAACCCTGACTGGGAAAAACCCAAAAGTAAATAAATAAATAAAGTAAAAGTTTCAGACATGTGAAGTAGTTTTCTTTGGGTCAGTTTGATTGTGAGTTTAGGGACTGGACTAGAATGTTAACAAAACCTTGCCTCTGGAAAGAAAAAAACTGTTTAATGTTTTCATCACAAATAATAAATGTTTAAAGGGAGAGAAGCTTAACCTAATCTAAATATTATACAATGTATACATATGTAAAAACATTGACTGATATTTGTTAGTATATATTTTATGAATCAGCTGCAAGCTGGCTGCAGTAGCTCGTCTTGTCTATCATTCAAGAGGTAAGAACCTTAGCAGGATTGACCTATAGGCTAGCCTGGTCTATAGAGTGAGACTGACTCAAAATAAAACAGAAAAATTTTATTTAAAAAAAACAAACATTTTTTTCATTTTCTTTTTTTCCTTTAACATTCTTTTTGTTTGTTTCTTTCTTTCATTTTTCTTTTCTTTCTTTCTTTTTTTTTTTTTTTTTTTTTTTTTTAGGTTTTTCGAGACAGGGTTTCTCTGTATAGCCTGGCTGTCCTGGAACTCACTCTGTAGACCAGGCTGGCTTTGAACTCAGAAATCTGCCTGCCTCTGCCTCCCAAGTGTCATTTTTCTTTTCTCCTTTTCTTTTTGATTTTTCCAGACAGGGTTTCCTGGAACTTGCTTTGTAGACCAGGCTGGCCTCAAACTCAGAGATTCACCTGCCTCTTCCTCCAGAGTCCTGGAGTTAACCACGCCAAGCCTTTTTTGTTTTTTGTTTGTTTGTTTGATGAGACAAGGTCTCCCTACATAGCTCAGGCTGTTCTGGTACTGGCTATACTGAGATAACCACTTATATCCTTTAGGACGACTGTTCTAAAGAAGAAGGAGTTGAGATATTATGAATGAAAACTTCTGAGGGTGGAAAAGGAAGTTCCTGAAAGATTTGGTGTCCCTGAGAGATGCTATTATTTACTTATTTACTGTATCGGGCTGCCATTTCCATTCTCAGTTGTATTTCCCACACTGAGGCTGTTCCCACCCTTCCTGTGTCCCTTGAGTTGAGCAGGCACTTCCTGTCCTGTTGGAAATGAAAGTTAGGAGTTGGGGGTAGCCGTGCACGTATTTATTCTGCAGCATGCCGGCACTGTCTGTTCCGTTATCACAGCAAAGCAGCCGCAGGAAAAACAGAGAGCAGAGCTTTGTTTTAGTGAGAGTCTGGGCTTAATGTCTGTTGTGACAAAGACGGAGTTAATTTACTTCTGGAGAATGTGTGTGGTGGCAGTGGGAGGCCTGAGGAGGGGCTCTGAAGGCATTCAGTCTCCCTCCCTGTTGTAGGTGGATGGGTAGGCTTCCTCGGTACCACTCCTAAGTTGTTGTTTTTTTTTCTTGTTACAACTCCTCCTTCGAGGTCGAGGTGAGTGTTAAACTGTAGCTGTGTGAGATTCTTGATACTTATGTTATATTCTTCTTGCTTTCCTTCTTTGTGAAACATCTCTTTTAAAGAGTTATGATTTGTCTATTTGACAGCTCAGAGGCGACAACCTTACTCTGTGAACATCATTCGATTTGGCTATAAATTCCACACCTGGTGAGTTTTTATCCTTGTTTAAGCTTCGTGGGTCTTAAGGGCTAAGAAATAATAGATTACACGGTCCAACAGCTGGGCAAGATGGTGCAGGAAACTTCTCATTCAGGAGAGCAGCATGATGGTTAGGAGTTCAGGGTTTTCTCCCCTGTTAAGTAGGAATCAATGCCAGTCTGGGCTACATAAGACCCTGTCTGAAAAGAGTACTCAACAGGGCTGGAGAGTTGATTTAGTGGTTAAGAGCTATTATAGAGAACCCAGACTTGATTCTCAGCACTCACATGTTGGCTCACAAGCATCTTTAACTCCAGTTTTAGGGAGTCTGATGCCTACTTCAGACTTCCTACCTGTGTTCCTACACAGAGAAACACTGTCTTGAAAAACCAAATGAATGCATATAAATTTTTTTTTTAAAGGTTTCAGACATGTGAAGAAGTTAGTTCTGACCCCCAGGAACACATGTGGTACGAAATACTCATAAACAATTAAATACATTGACTTTTTTAAAAAAGAATGAGGTATATGCTGGAATGGTGGGGATGTGCCTCTGTGGCAGATTGCTAGATCATCTAGTACAAACAAGATAGCCAAACCTAAGCCAAACAAACGGGGACGATCATTTGTGTGTGTCTGCGTGTATATGTGTCTGTGTGTCTGTGTGTGTGTATAGAAATATCACACTAAGGAGACAGGCAGATATGAGTTTGAGGTCTGTGAGCACTACAGAGTGAGACTCTTATCTTACATAAACAAGTAATTAAATAAATCATAAAGTTAAGATAGCTCCCACTTGTGCTGAAGGTTTAGCTTAGTGATTGGGAGAGCCCTTGCTTAGCATGCTGGGATCTTTGGTTTTGATCCCTGAGACCACCAAAAATAAATAAGTAAATAAATGATAACAGAATGAAAACTTCCACTTATTCCAAAAAGAAATCACAAAGCGCTGAAGTTTGTGGACTTGTTGTATGGATGATGCCCTCCTGGTGGGAGATTTTGAAACAGGAGTGGCCACCCCAGACATAAGGAACAAAGGCTCTGAAATTATCTCCATTGTATATTTAATTTGTTTATGCTTTTTGACATACTCACCTTTGTCCTCTTTTATTACATTTAAAAAAAAATTTTTGTAATTTTTTTTTTGTGTGTGCGCATGTGTCTGTGTGTGTGTGTCTCTGTGTATGTGTGTGTGTGTTGGGGACAAATTTCAGGAGTAGGTTCTCCCTTGTACCCCGTGGGTCCTAGGCTTTTGGTGATCTTTCTTCATGCATGCTGGGGTTACAGCTTTAAACAGAGTATCGCCATTCCTAGGCTGTGCTCTTCCTATTTCCTTATTATTATTTTCCTAAGATCTATTTTTTAACATATATATATATATATATATATATAACATATAAAACATATATATGAGTACACTGCCGCTGTCTTCAGACACACCAGAAGAGGGCATCAGATCCCATTACAGATGGTTGTGAGCCACCATGTGGTTGCTGGGAATTGAACTCAGGACCTCTGGAAGAGCAGATGGTGTTCTTAACCACTGAGCCATCTCTCCAGCCCCTAAGACCTATTTTTTTATGTTAAAAAAAAAAAAAAAAAAAAAAAAAAACTGGCTTGGCAGTGGTGGTGCATGTCTTTAATCCCAGCACTTGGGAGGCAGAAGTAGGCAGATATCTTATGATTTCAGGCCAGCCTGGTCTACAGAGTGAGTTCCAGAATATCCAGGGCTACACAGAAGAACCCTGTCTCAAAAAAACAAACAAAAAACCCAAAAAACAAACAAAAAATTGTGTGTGAGTGTGTGTATGTATGTGCATATGCATAACATGTGTATAGGAGAAAGGGGGAGGAGAGAGGGAGAGTGCACATGTATGAGAATGTTGGTGTCCATAGAGGTGGCTGTGAGTCACTTGCTGTGGATGCTGGGAATCAGCTGTGCTCTCCTGGAGTAACAGCAGTGCTCTTAACCCCTGAGCCAGCTCTCCAGCCTCCATACTCTTTCTTACTGCAGCAAGATCACCCTACATATAAACTAGTCTGAGCTCTGAGCTCTCACACACCGTTTCTCAGTATCATCTTCTTTGCATGCTCTGGAAGGCAGAGTCAAGAGGGTCCTTTTTACATCAAGCTTGAAATCTTTAAAAAAAAAAATGTTATTTCATTTATTTATCTTTGTACGTGCATGTGTGGGCATGTCACATTGGGTGCTGAGGTCGGGAGAGAACCTCCCGTGCTGGCTCTCTCCTTCTACCATGTAGATCTGGGGACCCAACTTAGGCCTGGCAACCTACTAAGTCATTTTGCAGGCCAAGTTTGAAACCTTGTAGCTGAGATCTCGGGGAAAGAAAGCTTCAAATCAAAACAAAACCACGACAAAAACCATTGTCTTTTCATTGATAATAGGGTAATTGTCTTTTTATAATAATCGGAACTTGTTCATGGAGAAACAGAAATACATTTGAAAAGGATTAGACCTAAGAACTCTTCTTTCTAGCTTGAACTAAGCCTATGAAAAACAAACCAAAACGGAACATCCCGGGCATTAGGACCCAGTGGAAGTGGCTTGTCCTGACTTTGGGTTAACTTCTCGCAGTGACGTAAGGAGCAGACCTAGCTCATTCTTCCCCGCAGGCCCCCCCCCCTCACTCCCTCTCTCTCTCTTGCTTGCTCCTTTTCTCCTCTTTCTCCTCCCCCTCCCTTCTCCCTTCCCTCCCTCTTTCCCTCCCTTCCTCTCTCCCTCTCCTTTCCCCCCTCCCCTTCTCCCTCCCTCTTTCTCCCTCCCTTTCCTTCACTCTCTTCTTTCTCTCTCTCAGCTCCGTAACAGTAAAGAAAAAATGCTGCTATCAGTGACTTCCAGGCCTGGGATTTCGACTTTTGGCTATAACAAGAACAACAAGAAGGTAGGAAAAGTGCTTTTGGGGAATCCAGCTACTTCCCTTCTAGGGATCCCGGAGCGCCCTTGGTTTTAGAATTCTCTTTTAAGAGGGGAACTAGATTCCTCTCTTCCCCCTTCAGCGCCTCTTCTTCCACCGCCTTTTCTTCCACCGTCTTCCCTGCTTTTTTGCACCTGGTTCTGGAGTTAAAGGAGTTTAGAGCAGAGTTTGTGAGGCTGGAGGAGGCAGCGTAATAAAAACAACCAACTTTGCAAGTTTGTATCTTCTGAAACGAAGTTAGTCTGACTGTCTGCTGCTGCGCCAGTGGTCCTGGGGATAGTCTGACAACTCAGACCTTGTCCCTAGGCTTACTCCCCGCAAGATCATTTTATCATTTTGGTTAATTGCATCCACCCTTACCCCCGCCTCACTTCGCTTTTTTTTTTTTTTTTTTTTTTTTTTACTCAACCCACCAGATAGCTGAAATTACAGGTAATCTGAGAGGTCTCAAGGCTCGTCAAGTATTAAGTGTGTGCTTCTAGACGAGAGACCCTACCCCACCCATCCTGGCAGAGGAATTTGGGGAGATAACATGCTTTGGGATTAAGGCAGAAAGCTCTGTGATTCTTTGGGTCATGCCTTTTGAGAGGATACTTGGAACCCTGCAGATAGCCAGGCTTAGCAAGGTTCCCCGGAGTCTTTATGATTAACCCCTGGCTGCCTGAGGAGTTAAGGTATGGTTGAGTGAATGAATAGCCTGGAGAGAGATGGACAGGCTTGTCCACATTTGCCAGAGAGTATCCTTGGTAGTTTCTTGGCATTTTGTGGTATGCAATGCTGGAGGAGGAGCTTTGAGCCATAGCAGGAAGACTCTGAGCATTACAGCTGTTCTTTAAGAAAACACGTGGTGTAGAGATCTATGCTTGTTTGATGGAATGTTGGAGGTGGGGAAAGATTCATATTCTTATGGACCTGAGAAGACCATTTCAGAGACTTGAATACTAGTATCTCATCAGGGCAGTACCCCAGTGGATTTATGTGGCTTTCGTTCTGTTTATATGCTTAAGAAATAAAGCTGTACAGCCAGGTGGTGGTGCAAGCCTTTAACCCAAGTACTCAGGAAGCAGAGGCAGTCCGATCTCTAGGTTTAACAGCAGCTCGGTCTACAACCAGGACAGCCAGAGCTACAGAGAGAAACCCTGTCTCAAAAACAAACAAAAACAAAAAAGGAAATGAAGCTCTGTGCATATTCTTGATTACGCATACATACACGCACACACTATCTATCTATCTATATATATAAAATTGCATGTGCAATTTTATATGTATATATAAAATGTTTCAATAGGCATAATGTATTAACTGATGAACTGATGTCCTTCTAATATATATATTCATTTATATATAATTCATTATATATAATTCATTTTTATATATCTCTCTATATAATTCACTTTATATATATGTGTATTATCCTTATTGTCCTCAACTCTATATAGTACTGTATAAAAGTCTCATTCTCTTTTTTTGTTAGTTTTTGGGTTTTGAGATATGGTCTCCCTCTTTGCTCCAAGTTGGCCTAGAACTCACTCTGTAGCCCCAGGCTGGTCACAGAATCACAGGCATGAATGAGCCACTGCATCTTACCCTTTCTTTTCTCTTTCTTTCTTTCTTTTTTTTTTTTTTTTTTTTTTTGGTTTTTTGAGACAGGGTTTCTCTGTGTAGCCCTGGCTGTCCTGGAACTCACTCTGTAGACCAGGCTGGCCTGGAACTCAGAAATCCACCTGCCTCTGCCTCCCAAGTGCTGGGATTAAAGGCGTGCACCACCACCGCCCTGCTTCTCTTTCTCTCTTTCTTTCTTTCTTTCTTTTTTTCTTTCTTTCTTTCTTATCTGGTTTTATTATATAGTCCAACTGGCTTTCAAACTTGTAATTCTCCTGGCTCAGCCTCCCCAGGGCTCCTACTACATAGCTTTTTTCTGATTCTTTCTCCCCTCCAAGTTTCTCAGGATATTCATTAGAATAAAAGGAAATTAATTTTCTCTTTCAGGTTTTTACATATTTTGAATATATCTAAAATGTCTTTTTCAGTTCTCCTTTCCCTTTGGAGTATGGGAGACGTCTAAGATTTAGATTCCTTATTTTCTTCATTTTGTTTTTTTTGTTGGTGCTGATGCTGGGGATGGAACTTGTGACCTTGCACATGCACTTGCCGACTAAGCCAACAACCAGATGTTTAGATTATAAGTGTAGGAGAACTCGGGGACCAAGAGATAGGACTGCAGATTTCAATTTAATCTCCTATTTTTTCCTGATAATTTATAAGGTCTGGGAAACAGTTCAGGAAATACTGACAGGGGATAGGATAGGATCGGGGAGCAGCCGCATAGTCACTAATTGTTCTTGCCAAGAAGACCTTGGGGGATGGTGGGATGGCCCTGTGTGTGAAAGCAATTGGCATTTCAAGCCCCAGGTCCCATGGTTGAAGGAGAGAATCACTCCCTTCCTGAAATCTGCACACACAGAGTGTGGCATGTGTACTCACTCACAGACCCACACAGATAGATATACACTAATGATAATAATAATAATTAATAATAAAATAAGTAATTAAAAAAAGCCTTTGGGGGGGGGTCTGTCAGGATGATTCAGATGGCAAAGGTCATGCCTTCAAGCCTGAGTCCTATCTCAGGACCTACATTAGGTAGGAGACTCCCACAAGTTGTCCCCCGACCTCTACATGCACACAATAAATTAAAGTGGTAAGTGGAGAAAGCATTCTTTGGATTCTTACAAGCCAATGTTCTGAAACATCTGAGGAAGCGATGTTTGCACATTGTGCACATTGTGGCTGTGCACAAGACTGATTCTGTGTGCCTATATGGGCTTGTGAATTTAAGGTATATGAACTGAGAGTGCTAGGCTGCTCTTCATCTTGGTATTGACACAGAGTTTGGTGCGTTTGTTCTTGTTTCAGAGAAGCGTTTCAATGTATTTTCTCATGTTAGTCTGTGCTTTGGAGGGCTGGTGTCTGGTTGGGGGTTGGTCTGGTGCGTTTTTGATTCTATGTATCCCTAGTTGGCTTGAAGCTTACTCTGTAGCTGTGTAGACCAAGCTTCCCTTGAACAGACCAGTCTTCCTGCTTCAGTCTCCAGTTTCCAGGATTACAGGCCAGCATCACCATGCAAAACAATTCATGCAATTTTTTTTTTAATGTATATGGGTGTTTTGCCTGCAGGTATATCTGCATGCCACATATGTGCCTGGTGCCTTTGGAGGCTAGAAAGGGTGTTAAATTCCCTGAAACTGGAGTTACAGACAGTAGTGACACATGCATGCTGGAACCTAACCTACATGCTCTGAAGAAAAGTCAGTGTCCTTAACTGCTGAGCCATCTCTCCAGCCTAATTTGTACACTTTTTAACCTAAAGTTAAACATTTTAAAGATCCCGGGCTGGGTCTGGTGGCCTTCTGTGAGTTTGAGACCAGCCTGGTTTACATAGAGAGAACTTGTCTCAAGGAAAACAAGCAAAGCAGCCTGGACAAGTGGTGCACACCTTTGATCCCAGCTGAGAGAGTCAGAGGCAAGTGGATCTCTGAGTTCTAGGCCAGCCTGGTCTACAGAGTGAGTTTTAGGACAGCCAGGGCTACACAGAGAAACCCTGTCCTGAATAACCAAAAAGTTTTTTTTTTTTTGTTGTTAATTTTTGGTGATAAATCTAAAATGTACACTTTTTAAAATTAAAAACAAAAAGATTTGTCAAAATCCTGTAGTTTCTTACTCAAATCTGAGTCCTGAAGGAGAATGAGTGACATTAATTGGCTCTAGGTGTTCTTCCAGGCATTCCTTTCTACTGTGACAGTCTTAATGTAGGAATGGTGGCGCACACCAATGTTCTCAGCACTCGGGAGGCAGAGGCAGGAAGATTGCTACAAATCCCAGGCTAACCAGGGTTATACAGCATAGATCAGTGTAGTACAAAAAAGCCAAGTGACATATACCTGTAGGTGTTCTGTGGAACCAACACTGGGGAGGTAGAGGCAGGAGGATTAAGAGTTCAAGGTCACCCTAAGCTACATACTGAGTTTGAGTTTATTTGCATGAGGGCCATTCCTCAAACAAAAAGCAAAAGACACACACACACACACACACACACATACATACACACACACACACACACACACACACACACACACACAAAAGCAGGGTTGGTTGTGCTGGGTTGTAGCTCATTTAGTAGAATTTTTGTTCCTTAATCTCCAGCTTCCAACACCACACAAACAAGCCTACATGGCACAGGCTCAAAATCCTCACCCTCAAAGGCCACAAGTTTGAGGCTGGCCTGATCTAAGTAGTGATCTCTGGGCCAGTCCACGGCTACACAGTAAGACTGTCAAAGTCCTGTAGTTTCTTACTCAAATTTGACTTCTGGAGGAAAATGAGTGACATTAATTTGCTGTAGGTGTCCTTCCACCCTGTCTCGTGAAAACAATAAAAGGTTTAGTTTTGATTTTTAATACCTTACCCTGCCCCTCCAAGCCAAAAAAAAAAAAAAAAAAGCCATGAAGTGAAATACATGTTTCTTTATATAAGGAAAAAATTTACATTATAGTTTACTGCTGTTTATTGTTATTAATTCTAGTTTCTAGAATAAAAAATACTTATAAGAGCTTGCAAGGTGACTCAGTGGGTGCTTACCACACAGCCTGAGGATCTGAGTTCGGATCCTAGAATCCGAAAGCTGGATGAGGTGGTACAAGTCTGTAACCCCAGCACTCCTGTGGCAAGATGGCGGAACTTCCTGAAAGTTCTTGAGCCAGCTCTCCTGGTGGATACATAGCAGCAGAAATAATAAGACCCTGCCTTGAGGTTGGAGGAGAGAACTGTCTCCTGCGATAAGTTAACCTCTGACCTCCACACACATGCTGTAGCATGCACCCACACAATAAATATATAATTCAAAATTTAAAGGATATAGTAAAAATGGGAAGCTTATTAGCAGACTGTTTGCCTAGAACCCCTGAAGCTCTGGACTCTGTCCTAGCATAACTGCATCATAGATTAAACCAGTGTGATGCAGGCTTATAGTCTGAGCACTTGGAAGGTCCATGGTCATGCTGGGATACCCAAGACCCTGTCTCTATAAAACAGAAAGGCTGGATGTGTTTGTATGTTTTAATACCGTATTTGGGAGGCAGAGACAGGTAGGTCTCTGAATTAGAGTCCAGGATAGCTACATATAGTGAGACACTGTCTTAAGACAGCAACAGCCAGATGTGGTAGCATGGGTCCTTAATTCCAGCACTGGGAAGCAGAGGCAAGAGAATCTCCCTGAGTTCGAGGCCAGCCTGGTCTGCAGAGCAAGTTCCAGGACAGCCAGGGCCACACGGAGAAACCCTGTCTCAAAAAGCCAACCAACCAAAACAAAATTAATACTAACCAAACTAAAACAGCAACAACAAAAAACAAACAGGGGCTGGAAAGATAGCTCAGTGGTTAAGAACATTGGTTGTTCTTCCAGAGGACCTAGATTTGATTCCCATCCACATGATGGCTCGCAGTTTTCTGTAAATACTGTTTTTGAGGATCTGATGCAGCCTTCTGACTTTCGTAGACACCAGACACACAAGTGGTGCACAGACATCCATGCAAGCAAAATGCTCACACAGATAAAAATGAATCCTAAAAAAATAAAAACAAAACACAGAGACCACTTGGTGCTCTTACAGAGGACCTGGGTTTATTTCCAAGTATCTGCATAATAGTTCACAACCATCCAAAATTCTGGTTCCAGGGGATTCTGACCTTCTTGGGTACCAAGCAGACACATGGTACACATGCATTCTTGCAAGTAAAACATTCACACATAAAGAACAATAAATAAATCTAATAACACCACCAAGTAGGATTAGGCTGAGTTAGGTGGCCTAACCCTATAATCCCCAGCCATCAGGGCAGGAGGCTAAGGATCACAAGACCAGCCTTGGCTACATAGCAATTTTAAAGCCAGCCTGGGCTAGGTGGAACCCTGTCTTAGAAAAACAGCAGCAAAGAATCAAAAGAAAACACAAATAGAACCAGGATTGTTTTATTTTGAATTGTCTCATATATTTTACTTCTCAAGGAAAGATTTCTCATGAGGAGTTCGTGACAGTCGTAATTTTCTTTTTTATTTATTTTGTGTTTAGAGATAGTCTCAAGTAGCTCAGGCTAATCTCAACCTTGATAAAGTAGCTAAGGCTGGCTTTGAGTTCCTGATCTTCCACCTCTCAAGTCCTAGGATTCTTGCATGTGGCACTATGTCTGGCTGGAAGTCACACTTTTCTTATTCTGGTGTGTGTGTGTGTGTGTGTGTGTGCAAGTCAGTAGCAGACATTTCAGCCAGGCTGGCTTTACCAGTGAGCTCTGGGGATCCCCTTGTCCTGTCCCAGTGCTAGGGTTAACAGACATGTGAGACCATGCTTGGTTTTACCTGGATTCTGAGGGAATTTTTTTTTATGTCGAAAATGTTTTGCTGCATGTAAATGTGTACCACATGTGTGTCTAGTGTCCACAAAGGCCGTGAGAAGGTGTCAGATCTCTGGAGCTGGAGTTACAGATGGTTGTGAGCTGCCATGTGGGTGCTGGGAACTGAATCTGGGTTTTCTGCAATAACAGCCAGTGCTCTTACCACTGAGCTATGACCCCAGCCACTGGTGCTGGGAATCTGAACCCAGGTCCTCGTGTCCTACTGAGCTGTCTCCCCAGTCCTTATTTTTAATTTAATTTCTTTATTTGTCATAGCGATAGTAACATAGTCAAATATAAGGACAAGTGATACAAACTTGTAATCCTGGTGACTCAGGAGACTGAGACGGCCAGTCTTGGCTATGTGAGACTTTGTCTCAAACAAAGAAAGGGAGGAAACAGCAGAGAGGTTAAGAGTGTGTCCTACTCTTGCAGGGACCAGAGTTAATTCCCAAAGCCCACCTCACGTACCTTGCCTATAAATCCAGTTCCAGAAGGACTGGAAGCCTCTGGCCTCTGTGGGTGCCTGCACTCAGGAGCCAGGAGCTCATATTCACACAAACTCACACCACACACACACACACACACACACACACACACACACACACGTCACAGACAGAAGACAGACAGACTGACACACACACATATACACACATGGTGGGTGCAGGAGGCAGGCAGGCAGGCAGACACACAGAGATCATTACATTTCTTTTAAATGAAATTTTATTTTAAATGATGTGTATGTGTGTGGGTATGTGCATGCAAGTATAAGTGCCTGCAAAGGCCAGGATTGCCGGAGCCCTTAGACGCAGACGTACAAGCAGTTGTGAGCCACCGGATGTGGGTGCTGGGAACTGAATTTGGATCCTCTACAAGAGCAATATGAGATCTTAACTACTGAGACATTTCTCCAGCTCCTAAAACCGATCTTCCTTCCTTTCTTTTTCTTTCTTAAGGGATGGGGTTCTAGGTCTACGTTAAAACACTTTCTTAGCTTACTCAATCAAGGCTCTGGGTTCTATCCCTAGTACTAAAACCATAAATCGATAAATAAAAAACTAAAATCAGCTAATAAAGGCAGTCTTCTTTCTTGGGATGTTAGTGTTAAATTTCTATGCATTGGAATTAAAATAGCTACAAAAAGGAAGCAAGCTTGTCAGCATTCGCTTGGAATCCCGGCATTTTGGAAACGGAAACAGAGTAACTACACGGTGTTTGAGGTCAGCCAGCCTGTTTTCAGAGCAAATTTCAGGCTAGTAGAACAAGACTCTGTCTTAAAGAAGGAAGGAACGGAGGAAGGAAAGGAGGGTAGAATGGAGGGAAGGAAGTAAGGAGGGAGGAAGGAAGGGAGGGAGAGAGGGAGCTGTAGTTAAGTATAAAGTTACAAAGTGGCCTAGGCAGTAGTTGTGCATGCCTTTGATCCCAGCACTTGGGAAAGAGGCAGACAGATCTCTGTGAGTTTGAGGCCAGCCTGGTCTACATTGTCACTACACCCTGATGACTCCTGCCATAAATGTGAAAGGATCTGCTAAAATCCAGGACAACTAGGGCCTCAAAATACCAAGTGGGGAAAAGGTTACAAAATGGAAAAGTGTGGATTTCAAAAAGGCTTCAACAAGATATTTTAATGTGATCGATTAAAAAAAAAGCTAATGGCCTTGAGTTAGATAAATAAATACGAAGCAAGAAAGGTTAGTTGTAGGTCTCGAGACTGTGCGTTCATGTTAGCAGGTCTTCCTCCGTGCAGACGTGCAGACATGCAGACTGGAGATAGGTGATTTGGACTGGTAATGTCTGGGGATAAAGGAATCCGAACTTGTGAGGCTTCTAACCACGCCTTCCTTGACATCATCTCCCTGGCATCTGTTGTTAAACTTAACCCTTCGCGGCAACAAACATTTCCTCTAGGAAAAAGAAAGGGGACTACTTTTGTTTGGTTTTCTGTGTCTGCGTTAGGTGTGTACATGTTGGGGCCTCAAGACTGAGGGCAGCAATCTTTACCTTACTCACTGAGGCAAGGTCTGCTGGTTGAAGCAAAGCCCAGCATTGCAGACTCTGGCTCAACAGCTTGCTCCAGGGGTCCCAGGTCCCACTGCTATCTTTGGAGCCTGAAGTCACATGCAGGTGGCACACAAGTCCACCTGGGATTTGTGCCATTCACTCCAGTGCTTGGCACAATTTCTTTACTCGATGAGCTATCTCCCCATGTGTGTGTGGTGTTTGAGACGGGTCTCTCTGTAGCCCAGGCTATCCTTGAAGTGAAGGTAACCCTCTGTCCTTATCTCCTGATCCTGGGGTTTTAGGCATGCACCATACTGCTTGGCACGGGACTGTTTTTGATTTGAGATAATTTACCTTCTCTGTAGATTTTGCTCACAGGCATGGTGATGCTTATATATAATTCAAGCACTTGGGGAGGTCCAGGCAAGGGGCAGTGAGTCCAAGAGTAGCCTCAGCTATGTTCTTAGGTCATGGACACTTGAAGCTACATAAAATGTGTCTCAAAATTTTTTTTTTGCCTTTAATCCCAGCACTTGGGAGGCAGAGGCAGGCAGATTTGTCAGTTTGAGGCCAGCCTGGTCTACAGAGTGAGTTTCAGGACAACCAGGGCTATAAAGAGAAACCCTGACTTGAAAAACCAAAAAAAAAAAAAAAAAAAATTTATTTCCTGCTCCACATGTGTCTCAGTCCACATAGACTTCCACAGTTGGGCCTGACTCTGCTCTGTGGGAGGAGTCTTCAGTCTTCTCTCTCTCGGCTCCTAGGTCAACAGTCATAACCTTTGGCTCTCTTATCTGCTAGTGTGTCTTCTTCCTCTTGAGTGAGAAACGATCTGTCTGCAACAGAGTGCAGAGACCTCTTCTCTCCCACGGTTTGGTGTTTTTGTGGTCAAAGGGTTACCAGGCCAGAACTCTATAGAGAGCTACGCCCCCGTTCCTCTCTGTCTTCCATTTTAGTCCAAACTGGTGCCTCATTGATTATTAAACTTCTTAAGCCAGGGGTGGTGGTGCACACCTTTGTGTGTGTGCCATCCCTAGGCTGCTGGTCCTGGGTTCAATAAGAAAACAGGCTGAGCAAGCCAGAGGAAGCAAGCCAGTAAACAGCACCCTCCATGGCCTCCGCATCAGCTTCTGCCTCCAGGTTCCTGCTCTGTTTTAGCTCCTGTTCAGACTTCCTTTAATGATGAACGGGTGATATGGAAGTGGAAGCCAAATAAACCCTTTCCTCTCCAACTTACTTTTTGGTTATGGTGTTTCACTGTACCAATAGAAGTCCTAATTAAGACAAATTGTTAAACGGCGTAGTGGGGTATCCTGTGACAGACCTGACCATGTCTTTGGGAGGATTGTGGAAGGACTTTGGAACTTTGACCTAGAAAAGCCATTAAGTGTTGAGACCTCAGTGGGAGTTTGGAAGATAAGAATGTTGAGGATAGAGGCCTGGCTTGTTAAGTTTCAGACGGACGTTTAAAGACTATTAATGTGTTGGGCAGTGGTGGCACACGCCTTTAATCTCAGCACTTGGGAGGCAGAGGCAGGCAGATTTCTGAGTTCGAGGCCAGCCTGGTCTACAGCCTGAGTTCCAGGATAGCCAGGGCTGTACAGAGAAACCCTGTCTCTCTGTACAGGGGGAAAAAAAAAAGACTATTAATGGCATTTGCTATTTTGACTTAAGATTCCGCCATTCTTGTCAGCTGGGGTCAAAGCGTCAGTTGCAATTAACAAGAGGCCAGCACCACTGAAGTGAAATGTTTGCATTACTGGGACAATTGATGCTGGTTAGCTGGAGCTAAGACATTAGCAGTGATAAAGAAGAGGCCAGCATCACTGAGGTGAAATCTGGGGAGTGTTTCCTGAGAGCACAGAGAAGATGTGTTCCAGAGGCAGCCAAGGCTGTACCTCATGCTAGCAGTTGGCAATGTGTAAGAGTCACCCAGGTGGTACTGGTTTTCAAGGTATGAAGGGGGTCATGAAGAGCAGGTGATGCTTGGCTCTGTGAGAGCCCAGGAGAGGCCATTGATGAAGGTGCAGCTTCAGTGGCAGTCGAAAGCCCAGAACGGAAGGGGTCATGCAAAGAACTTGAGGCTTGGCACCATGAAGAGAGCTTATGAGAGGCTATTGGTGGAAGTGCCCCTCAGTTGCAGAGGAAGACCCAGCATTTTGGAGATGCCAGGACAACAGCATGATCACCAGGAATGGCAGCAGCTGTGGAATAGAACCTGCCGGAACCGTGGAAGACACGCTGTGTGTTACAGAGGGCAGAGCTGGAGAAGTGACCTAAGCCCTTGGAGAAGCCCAGAAGATCACGAGCGGATCCCAAACATTTGACATTAAGTTATTTATATTGTTTGAGTTTGGTTTTGCTTGGTTCAGATTTCGATTATGCCGGGGTTCTTCCCTCTTGAAAAAGGTATTTGATTTTGAGTTTTAGAAGAGCACACGGCTGAAAAACTTTGAACTTTTAAAAGAGATTTTTGGAGTTTTAGAGAGATTAGATTTTTTTGTTTGTTTGCTTGTTCGGTTGGTTGGTTGGTTGGTTGGTTTGATACAGCGTTTCTCTGTGTAGCACTGGCTGTTCTGGAACTCTCTGTAGAACAGGATGGCCTAGAGTTCACAGATACCCGCCTGCCTCTGGCTCCCAAGTGCTGGGATCAAAGGTATGTGTGCGCCCCCACCGCCCAGGAGATTGGATATTTTAAAGAAATTGAAATTTTGATGTGTTTGTAAAAACTGTGGGACTTTTATCTATTTATTTTATTGTTTTATTTTTTTATTTATTTATACCTATTGCTGCCCGCCCTCCTAGTCCCCACCTCACACAGTCCTTTCCCATACCCTCTCCCCTTCTCTTCTGAAAAGGTAGGGGCTCCCTTGGGTATGCCCCCGCCCAGACTTTGGCACCTCAAGTCTCTGCAGGGCTAGGTACATCCTCTTCCACTGATGCCAGACAAGGCAGTCCAGTTAGGGGAGGGTATTCCACAGACAAGCAAGAGCTTTAGGGATAGCCCCTGCTCCAGTTTTTTCCAGACCCACATAAAGACTGAGCTGCACCTCTGCTACATATGTGCAGGGAGGGGGCCTAGGTCCATCCTGTGTATGTTCATTGATTGGTGGTTCAGTCTCAGAGAGCCCCCAAGGGTCCAGGTTAGTTAATCCTATTCGTCTTCCTGTGGAGTTCCTATCCTCTTCCGGGCCCTCAATCCTTCTCCCAGCTCTTCCCTAAAAGTCCCTGAGCTCCAACCAATGTTTGGCTGTGGGTCTCTGCATCTGTCTGTTTTTTTTTTAGGCAGCTGCTGGGTGGAGCCTCTCAAAGGACTAGACTCCTGTCAAGTATCCATAGTGTCAGGGATTGGTGCTTGCCTGTTATTTATGTTTTTATGTGAAATCTCATGAATGGATGAATAAGAAAAGAAGGTTTGAGGCTTAATAGCGATGTGTTTGTGTGTCAACTGTACAAGAGGGTCAGTCGTACTGTCTGGTTTTATGTGTTGACTTGACACAGTCATCAGAGAGGAAGGAGCTTCAGTTGAGGAAAGGCCTCCATGAGATCCAGCTGTAAGGCATTTTCTTAATTAGTGATCAATGGGGGAGGGCACAGCCCATTGTGGGTGGTGCCATTCCCTGGGCTGGTGGTCCTGGATTCTATAAGAAAGCAGGCTGAGCAAGCCATGGGGAGTAAGCCAGTAAGCAGGACCCATCATAGCCTCTGTATCAACTCCTGCTCCAGGTTCCTGCCCTGTTTGACTTCCTGTCCTAACTTCCTTTGGTGATGAACAGCAATATGGAAGTGTAAGCCAACTTTTCTCCCCAACTTGCATTTGGTCATGGTGTTTTGTCACAACCATAGAAACCCTGACTAGGACAGGTGGAATGTTACCAAACACAAAGGGATGCTGTTTTGTTTTAACTTGTAAATATTGAAAATGTTTCCTAGTGCAATGCATGATAGACAGTTGACTGAATGTATACTTTTGGTAGTTGAGGCACTATTTTGTTTTCCTCTGATTTAGTGTTGCTGACTCACTCTTGGTAATTTGGTTACTGATCCTGGGTACTTAGGGAGGCTGGAGAGACGGCTCAGTGGTTAAGAGCACTGACTGCTCTTCCAGAGGTCCTGAGTTCAATTCCCAGCAACCACATGGCGGCTCACAACCATCTGTAATGGGATTTGATGCCCTCTTCTGATGTGTCTGAAGACTGATACAGTGTTCTCACATACACAAAATAAATAATCCTTAAAAAAAAAAAAAGAAAGAAAGAAAGGGTTTTAGGATCTTTCCCTAGTGATAAGAGGTTTCATGAGTATTTACTTTGTGTGGGTCTTATTCATTTAGAGCTAGATTCTCATTTCAACCTAGACAGTTCATATACTTCGATTACAACATTTTGTTTGTTGTAATTCCTATCATTTCCTTTTTCTTTCTGATGTTCATCATTTATATTTTCCTGTCATTTTTGTTTTGTTTCTTTGAGATAGGTTCTTGTTGCATAAGGTTCAGGCTGGCCTGAAACCCAAGTTTCTCTTGCTTTAGCCTCCTGAGACCGCTTACCACTTTTTGATTTATTTTATGTGGGTGGTGTTTAGTCTGTCTATGTACCACATGCTTACATCCTACAGGGTGATGCTGGATCACCTGGAACTGCAGTTACAGGCAGCTGTGAGCTGTCGTGTGGGTGCTGGGAACTGAACCTCAGAACTCTACCAGAAAGCCAGTGCTCTATTCTACTGAGCCATCTCTCCAGCCCCGTCTGCTTATGTTTTTATTTTATTTTTTTATTCTACTTTCTAGATGGTTCCCTTTAGTCTATCTTCCAGCCCTAGTATCCATATTTTTGAAATCTAAAAGCACATTTTTTCTTTCAACAGGTGTTGTCTTTACAGTTTCTGTGCACTCCTGTTTGTTTGGTTTTGTTTTTTTTGAAACAAGGTCTCACCCTAGTCCTGCTCTAGGGACAAAGGCTGGAGCTGCGGCCCCAGCCTTGCCGATGTGTGCCGGGCTGTACATTCCTATCCTGGTTGAATTCTGCTTTTGCTCCGTAGGAAGGATTATTTTTGTTTAGACGTCTCACAACTCTTTCCTCATGTTCCTTTGTTTCCTTCCCCATTGCTCCTTTTTTCCTCTGAGTTCCTATTTTGATTGTCTTTTTGTTTTGGTGTCTGACTTCATAGGTTTTCTTCTAATTATGTCTCATGGTTTGGGGCTGTTTAAGTGGAAGGCATTAAAAGACCAGATGGAAGCATTCTTGGCATGGGAAGTAGGGGGCTTGATTGTAAAGTAATCAAGCTGAAGCAGGAGAAAGCGGGAGAGCGCTGAGGGTTGCCACGTGCCAGGCGTCTTTGTTGAGTGTGTTAGTTTTTCAGAGAGAGAGGTGGTGCCAGAGACATGGCAGCATGTTTTGGACTTGGTACTTATTCCTATCCAGCTGTGCTTGGTGATTATAAATCTGGAATCTCTGCATTCTCCCCAGAGAATAAACCAGTTCTAACAAGCTTAGTCTTGCCTATATTCTCAGCACCCAAGAGGCTGAAACAGGAGGACTGCTGCAAGTTCAAGGCCAGACTTGGATACATAGTTAGTTCGATGGGCTACAGAGTGATGTAATAATAGCTGGGCATGATGGGACACACTTGCAATCTCATCACGTGAGAGGTGGATACAAAAAAGTCAGCAGTGGCTACATAGCAACTTTGAAGCCAGTTTGGCCATTATTAGACCTTGTCTAAAAAAACAAAACAAAGAAAAATCCCAAAACTAGAAATTGGAGCTAAGGTTAAGGTGTTGGATTGATGGCTGAGAACGAAGTGGGGGGGGGGGCGTACAGACTGGATGGTCCCACAGCTGAAGGGGAGAAGGGGAGAAGCTCTGGCTGTGTCCCATAGGGATGAGAGTCTTGGTTGGCTTGGTCACAGCTGGCTCAGCTTGCTTGTTTGGGTTGGTGTTCTCCTTGGCTGAGAAGGCAGAGAGGTCTTCTGTGGGAGATTAGACAGCGGCTCTGTAGGCTAAGGCCTGCTCCACTGTTTCCCATGGCAGATCCCGAAGAAGAGAAACAGTCCATGGTCTTAAGATGTTTATTGTCATGGGGGAAAGTAGATGAGAAACTGTACCCCAGTTTCCTGAGAGCTGGCATGAGGTTAAATACCTTTTGCAAGGAGGAAGGCTGGGAAGGGGAAGCTTAATTGGCTAAGCCACTTTGGCCTTTAGGTATCTCATTAATATGGAGATCTGTCTTGAGGTTCCTTGGCCTGTAGTCATGCCCTCTACCTGTAGAGGGGCTAGTAGGCAATGCCTAAAGGACACAAATCTATGGAGGGCTGTGGCCTTGTGTCAGGAGCCTAGAGTCTGGGAGCCTGGCAAATGCCTACTGTCCCTTGCAGAGGACCCTGTGGGGTCACCTGGTAGGTCACCAGGGTTTCAAACCTAGCTCAACCAGAAATCAGGCTGCCTTTCACGGTCCTCCAGTAGAGTGTTTGCCTTGTATAAGCAAGTTGTTTTACTACTGTAGGTCAGATCTCACCTATATCTCCGTCTCTCTAGTTCTGGGATATTATTGTCTCTTTATAATAATTTTAAGGGCTGGAAAGATGGCCCAGTGGTTGGGAGCGCTGGTTGCTTTTCCACCTCACGGCTGTCCGTAGCTGCAGTTCCAGAGGATCTACCTTTCTCACACACATGCAGGCAGAACACCAATGTGCTTAAAATAAAAATAAAGTATAAAGTAATTTTAATTGTTTAAATGTGTGTGTATGTGTGTATGTGTGCTTGTGTCTGTATGTGGGTAAGTTGGTACCCACAGAGGCCTTAGATCCCCCTGGAGCTGGGGTTATAGGTGGTTAACTGCTGGAGGGCTGTAAGCCATTGGATGTGGGTGCTAGAAACCAAAGGCATTTGTAAGAGCACAAAGTGTGGTGGTGTGTACCTTTAACACCCGGCACTCAGGAGGTAGAGGCAGGTGAGTTCCAGACCAGCCGAGGATCCATAGTGAGACCCTGCCTCAAAAGCAAAAAAAAACGGTCAGTAGGCCCTCCTTTCAGCCCTTCATTGTCTCAGGTTTATATTGTTTTGTGTATGTGCATGCTAGAGACTGAACTAAGGACCCAGTGTATGCTAAACAATCACCCATCACTGAGCTACCCTCCAATGCCCATCTCACAGTGAGCATTGTTGCTTCAGAACAGACCTGGGAACTGATAAGTTATTCTCCGTTGATGAAATGAGTCAATTCAAGCCAGATTAAAGTAGAGAAAGGCAGGTTTATTGGGAAGCTGTTCTGCGGGTTCACTGGTCCCAAGGAAGGAGTCTAGGGAAGTCGTGGGGAGGGAGACATGGAGGAAGGGGAAGCTCTTAGGAAGAGAGAGAAGAGGGGACCAAATTGTCTGGAGTATATAGGGAGGAGCTTCTAGGAGAAGCCAAGCCCAGCCCCTGGGCTGGAAAGTTCAGGGTATAGAGGGTAGGAATATGCCAGCCATACTTAGTGGAGGTCAGGTCCGCTTTGGTATGTTACATATGTACCTCGACCCCTTGTCCCTGGTCTGAAACCCAACAGGAACTTTTCTACTATTTAAAAATCACCCACGATCTCTTGTATTGAGAAAGAAACCTTGAACACTTTGCCGCAGCCTAGAAGATTCTACCCACTTTCCTCTTCATTTTACCCCGGGTCTCGTCCCCTCATGGCGCGGTGGAAGGGACACTTTACAACTTTGACCATGTCTCTCCCTTTTTCTGAAATGGTATTTTTCTTTTCAGATTGTTTTTATTTGGGGTGAGGGGAGGTGGTTTTTTTTTGTTTGTTTGTTTGAAATAGGGTCTCACTGTATAGCCCTGGCTCGTCTGGAATTCACTTCAGACCAGACTGAACTCGAGATCTGCCTGCCCCTGCCTGCTGAGGGCCGGGATTAAGGAATGACCTACTTCTTTGGCTCTCTAAATAAGCCAGGTTCTCCCCCTTTGGTTTTGGAGTCTTATATAAAGTTAGCCTGATAAAGTAATAGGTCGCTGCCCTGTTCTATTTCTGCGGTGCTGGAGATGGGGTCTCCTGTGACCTAGGTAGGCCTGGCTACGGGTGACCTGGAACTCTTCTTTCTGCCTCTGCCCCTCAAAGACTGGAATTGCAAGAGTACACCACCATGCCTGGCTCTGTTCTTTTTCTTTTCCTGTGAGACCTGAGCCTCCGTTGCTTCCTGTTTGTTTGCTTACTTGCCTTTCACAGATTTATAAAGGAAAATAAGAACTCCTGAGAGGGGGAGGATTCCAAGGGAGGAAGATCCACAGCCTGTGTTCTAATTACAGTATGTTAGTTAAATGCTAAAGTTAAAAAATATATGTAAATGTATAAAACGTATAAGATATCATCGAAGCACTGTCCACTCTATTGCTGAATGAATAATGAACAGCTGAGTCATTACGCAGAAATAAATTTATTAAATTGTAAGTTTAATCTTTTCTCATCTGAAGCTGGGCGGTGGTGGCGGCGCACATCTTTAATCCCAGCACTTGGGAGGCAGAGGCAGGTGGATTTCTGAGTTCGAGACCAGTCTGGTCTACAGAGTGAGTTCCAGGGCAGCCAGGGCTACACAGAGAAACCCTGTCTCGAAAAACCAAAAAAAAAAAAAAAAAAAAACAAAAAAACAACAAAAAAAAAATCAGAGCGAGTTCCAGGACAGCCAGGGCTATACAGAGAAACCCTGTATCGAAAAACAAAACAAAAAAGAAATGAAGAATGAAGACCTTATGTTAAGTATGAAATGGTGTCCTGGGGATGTAGCTTTGCCATTATAATACTAGCCCAGTCTGCACGATACCCTAAGGCCCATTCCCAGAACCACATAAACTGATTATGTGATGCATGTGTATAGCCTCAGCATCTAGGGGGTAGAGTTGGAAGGATCAGAAGTTCAAGATCAACCTTGGCCACTGTCTTAGTTCGGGGTTACCACAGCCATGATGAAACACCATGACCAAAGCAACTTGGGGGGACGTCTCCTCCGAGTGTCAGGATTATATAGATATGAACAACCAACCACTCTTGCCTAAAATCCTATTTACAGAAACAGGATCCGCAAACCAGCAAGGCTATGCCTTAACATTTATCCTGCCATGTCAACCGCCGGAGCCTTTTCCAGCCTTTAACACTTGCTGAGGTCTGTCTGAAGGTTCTGATCCGAAGCATTTCCCTTCCTTCACTCCTGTGGACAAATAAGAAAAAAAGTAATACGTAGAAATAAAAGTGGATGTTTTTAGTATTAATAAAGCTAATCTTGACAAAGATCCTTTATCAGTTCAGACCTGCCGGCCTCCTTCTGTCACCTTAGTTCAGGATGCTGGAGGATATGGAGTCTAAAACCAGCCTGGGTTTCACAAGGTCTGTGTCAAACAGCAACAACCACAGACAGTTTACATCTCCAGACCACTGGATGTTCTAATGATAAATCTAGAACCAGACAGACTCATCTCTCAAGATACCATAAAACTACACTGTTAAGTATCAAACTCTGGGACAAGCGGCTGAGGTACCAATTGAACATATCAAATCAAACCTGGTGGCCAGGTTCTCCCAGCATCCCTCAACCCCTACCTGTTACAGGGTCCTCCTGGCTTACGTACACCTCCCCTTACTCTGAACTCTCCAACCAGGGGACTGGGCTGCCTTCCCTATATATTCCAGCCATTTTGGTTACCCTTTTGGGCCTCCTGACTCTTGCACCCCGTTCCCCCCTCTTTCCCTTCTCTCTCTACTTGGCTCAGCTCAGTCTGTTCCTGTCCCCTCTGTATTCTCTGAGATGTCCCTGCCTCTGGCTGTGCTCTCTCTCTCTCTCTCTCTCTCTCTCTCTCTACAGTAAACTTTCTCCTCCAGGGTACCTGGAAGCAGTCATGGGCTTTTCTTTATTTCTTTTCTTTTTTTTTTTTCACAAACAAAAACCTATGGACTTTTCTCTGTGGGAGCTTATCTGGCCCTATGAAATCTCCACTTTGCCAAAACTGAGCATGGGCTCCTTGCTAGCTGCCGGGCCTCACATTTTGAGAGGAGAGGTATGATGCCTGCCTGCCTGCCTGCCTGCTTGCATCTCTTCCTTCTCTCTCTCCCTGTTCTTCTCTTCTGGGTTCTCACAGTTGTCCAGCCCCTCCCCCTCCCTCCTCAGCTTGCCCTGTAGCTGTATATGCTACTGCTTTTAAAGACACTGACAGAAGCAGGATGTCCCTCTGCAGTCCGACACCTGGGGTAGAGAATTAAATGTCTTGCAATCTAACGATGACAACAGGATTCATTTTTTTTTGGTTTATTTGTAAATATCAGACCAACTCTTAAATCTAGTAGGTGTTTTCTTTTTGTTTGTTTGGTTGGGTTTTTTTTTGTTTTGTTTTGTTTTTTGAGACAGGGTTTCTCTGTGAAAACCTGGCTGTCCTGGAACTCACTCTGTAGACCAGGCTGGCCTCGAACTCAGAAATCCGCCTGCCTCTGCCTCCCAAGTACTGGGATTAAAGGCGTGCGCCACCACTGCCTGGCAGCTTTGAACTTTTGATCCTCCTGTTTTCGATTCCCAAGTGTTAGGATTATAGGTGTAAATCAGCATTCCTGTTCTTTGCCTATTTTTAAATCTTATTTAAGACTGGATTTAAGCACGTTTTAGAAATAGACTTCTTGTTTTATAAATAGAGGCTTGTAGTTGGTGAAAGTCATTGACAGCTCCAGGTTAGAGGGACATCAGTGGACAAGTATAGACTTGGGAGTCATGTGACACAGGTCAAAATTAAGAGTCTGGGCCTCAGGAACTCAGTAGCTAAAGCACTTGTCATGCAAGTGTGAGGACCCAGAACCCAAGTCAGCCGGGCTCTCCAGCTCTCTTTGCAATCCCAGGGCTCCACTGACCACCTGGCCTGGTGTGTGGGGCAGAGAACAAGAAAGAGACACTGTCTCAAGGACAGTGAGGGCCCGCCCCTGAGGTTGTCCTCTGACCTGCACATACATGAAAAGGCACATAAGCACCCATACTCAATATGAATGCGTGCACGGACACACATCACACACACAATACTCCACATTTACTATGTAAACGAGATTAAAGGAGGTGTCTTAGTTAGAGTTTTACTGCTGTGAACAGACACCATGACCAAGGCAACTCTTGTAAGTACAACATTTAATTGGGGCTGGCTTACAGGCTCAGAGGTTCAGTCCATTATCATCAAGGCAGGAGCATGGCAGCATCCAGGCAGGCATGGTGCAGGAGGAGCTGAGAGTCCTACATCTTCATCCGAAGGATGCTAGCAGAATACTGACTTCCAGGCAGCTAGGGTGAGAGTCTTAAAGCCCACACCCACAGTGACACACCTATTCCATCAAGGCCACTTCCTGAGCTAAGCATATACAAACCATCACAGGAGGATTGGGGCCAGCCTGGCATATACTGTGGGAACATCTCAAATTTTTTAAAAAGGCAGAGGGCCAGCAAGTGGCTCAGCTGGTATAGGTCCCTGCTGCTGAGGCCAGTGAGCCATGTATGATTCCCAGGATTCACAATGCAGAAGCAAAGAACCAGCTCCTTCAAGTCACCCTCTGACCTCTGTGCTCTCCTGCACACACACATGTGCACACACACACATGAACATACACATGTGCGCACACACAATTAAAAACTAAAGCAGAAAAAGCAATGTAAAAATAAGAACACAAAACCATGTCAACAGGAGAGAACAGCTGGAATTTTTTACTCTGATAATTATGTGTTACATAAAATTAAAGAATAATTAGTATTGTATGTGAGAGCAGGGATACTATGGTTTATTTAAAATGTAAAAATACACGGGGCAGTGGTGATACAGGCTTTTAATCCCAACACTGGGGAGGCAGGTAGATCTCTGAGATCAGTACGGCCTGGTCTACGATAATTAGGGCTACATAGAGAAACCCTGTCTTGAATAACTAATTAATTAAATGAAATTTTAAAACGATAAAGCAGAGCTTTATGACAGGTGTGTTTGTATTCCCAGCACTTGGGAGGTTGGAGCAAAAAGATCATGAGGTAGGATTTAGTATCTTAGTATTCTGTCTTAGGTTTTAATTTTTAATTAAAAACTATTAGTTGTGTGTGTGCGTGCGTGTGTGTGTGTGTGTGTGTGCGCGCGTGTGTGTGTGTGCGCAGGAACGCTCATGCACGGGGCAAACATGCTACAGCGTGCATGTGGAGATCAGAGGACAAAGGTTCTCTCCACCTGCCTTTATTTGGGTTTGAACTCAGGTTGCCAGGGTATGGAGTAAGTGTCCTTACCTGCTGGGCCATTTCACCAGCCTGGTTCAGCATTTTACTTAATTGTTTTTAATAGATATATTAATTATACATAAGAGTTTCATTTTTACTTTTTTTTTTTTTTTAGTATAGAATAGAGTTTATTCAGGGCATGGGGAGAAGAGTGAAGAAGGTAGTAGAGACAGAAAAAGGCAGAGAGAGAAGAGGAGAAGAGAAGAGAAGGAAGAGAAGAGAAGTAGAGGAGTAGAGGCCGGCCATGATCATGTGGAGAGAGGGGGGGAAGAGAATGGGGAGAAGGGTGCAAGGGTTAGCAAGAGCTTTACTTTTTTTTTTTTTTCTTTTTTTAAAGACAGTGTTTCTCTCTCTGTCATACAGGTAGCTCTGGCTGTCCTAGAACTCACTCTGTAGACCAAGCCAGTCTTGAACTCGGAGATTCGCCTCTGTCCAAGTGCTGGCTCACAGTGACATTTTGTACATCTACATGATGCATTTCTATCACACACACAATCTGTTACGGTCAATCCCTTCCCTCCTCTCAGCTATCCCCCTTTCTAATTATGTGTGTCCCTCGGAACTAGGGTTGTTTACAAGCGTGTGGGTGGAGAGTTTGTTTATAGAAGCATGTGCACTTTACCAGTGGGTATCCCACTATAGAAAATGTCTGCACCAGCCGTCAACATTTTACCCTTTGCTGAACTATCTGTTCTTGTCCTTTCAAGGGAAAATGTAGACGTCTTTTCAAAACTTCTCTCCCAGGAATTGCTTATTGCTTCATGTTCTTTAACCACTTTGTTTGCATCCTCAGTAGCACATACTTTTCTTTCTTTCATCTATTTTTATTTCATAATGCATTGATGTTTTGCCTGCAGGCATGTTTTTGTGAGGGTGTCAGGTCCCCTGGAACTGGAGTTACAGACAGTTGTGAGTTGCCATGTGGGTGCTGGGAGTTGAACTCAGGTCCTCTAGAAGAGCAGTCAGTGCTCTTAACCACTGAGCCATCTCTCCAGCCCCGTCACACACTTACCATTCTGATAGTTTTCTAGGTTGCGAGCTCTAACTTGTAAACTCCTTGTGGGAGTGTATTTAAACACATTATGGGCAGACATAGTTGGGCACTCAGCCAGTGAGGCTGACCCAAGAGGAGTCTGAGGTCACCCTGGGCTGTATAAATAGTTCACATGGGCTTATATGAGACTACAAAGATACTCAAACAAGCAGAGATACCCAGAAGAGGCTCAGGCCAACCCATCTGAATGGAAAAGACACTCCCCAACCTACTGAGCTGGCTGCAGGTTGTGTGAACAGCTTTCTGGACACATATGCTGGGGTGATATGGCTGTCTTCGAGTCGCTTCTGCTTCTGTAAGTAGCCCCTCGCTCATACTTCTGTTCGTGACCCCAATAAAACCCACAGGTTTACCAAGTCAAACTTTGAAAGTTGAAGGCCTGCCTGTGCAACTTAGCTCATGCCTCAAAATAAAAAGTAAAAAGAACTGAAGATGCAGCCCTTGCTTAACATATAGTCAAGTCCTGGCTGGGTTCAATCCCCAGCACCACACAAATTAAAAGGCATTGTGAGATGTTTCACCCATTCTATTAATGATTCCTCACAGGATCAATCAGTATTTACATGGAGTCGGCAATTCAAGAATTCACTGAATGACTGAAATAGCCTAGAGGGTCTCATGGGCAATTAGTGGAGAATCCGTTACTGCATAGAGACTTGTGGACCTTCTCTTATTTGGAAGTATTATGACTTGGAACGCAAGCAAAAGTATTCATTTATATTGCACAACCTAGAGGCCACTAGCTTCAGGACATATTGTATACATCATTCGTATGCAGGTTGCCGTCATAGTTACATAGATCACTGTAGGTTTTAAGAATGTGATAAATCCTGTAAGTTGATTTCTCTCATCTTCACAAATACCCATGCCTACTGTGCACCGGGAACCATGGCTTCACATATGGGAAGGGTTTTCTCTTGCCCTTGTGGTTAATGATGAAGTTAAGGGCCCCAGGTCAATGAATTTGGTGTCAAATGAGTGGCTACCAGAGCTTTGAATTGTAGCCCGGTGTGGTTGCACACACACGGAAGTAATCCCAGCATTGAGGAAATGAAGCCAGAGAAGTTTAAAACTAGCCTGGGATATATGGGATCCTATCTCAAACAGGAAAACAGCACAAAGGATTTTTGAATCGTATCGGTTTAATTTAGAGTGTAGAGCAAACCATAGCTCTTTGGTAGTCTTCTTTCTTCCACTAAGAATATTCAGTTTCCCAAAAAAAAAAAAAAAGCCGGGCAGTGGTGGCACACGCCTTTAATCCCAGCACTTGGGAGGCAGAGGCAGGCGGATTTCTGAGTTCGAGGCCAGCCTGGTCTACCGAGCGAGTTCCAGGACAGCCCGGACTACACAGAGAAATCCTGTCTCGAAAAAAACAAAACAAAAAAAAAGTTTCCTGGTCGCTCACACATGCAACCCCTTTTTCTCATACCTATTAGGTGAACACACTTGGTTTGCGTCATCTTTCTGGGAAGTCAGATAAATGTTACTTAGGGGACTTCTCAGTGTTTTCTCTCTTGGATTCTCTTTTATTGTTTGTTTTTTTTTTTTTTACCGTGGCTAGCCTGGAGCTTGCTTTGTACACCAGGCTGTCCTGAAACTCATAGAGATCCTTCTGGCTCTGCCTCCAAAGTACTGGTATTAAAGGCATGTGACACCACCCCAGGGTTTGTTAGTTGTTGGTTTTGTTTTTGTTTGTTTGGGGGGGGGGTCTCTTGCTGAACCTAGACCCTGGGCCTGGATTTGGCTAGGCTAGCTGACCAGTGGGCTCACCTGTCTCTATGTTCCTAGTGCTGGAATTACAGATGTGGGTCACCCAGCTTTCTGCATGGTTGTTAAGGGTCTGAACTCGAAGGTCCTCATGCTGAGATGATAAGCCCTTTATAACTGAGCCATCTCCCCAACCCCAACATTTCTTGTTACTATCCAAGTTTACAACGATGTTCAACTTCCCACAAGTATTATGTGGGCCTCTTTTCTGTTACTGCTTGAATATTTTTATGTTTAAATTATTTCTATCCTTTATGATTTCATAAGTTCTGGAATTGAGAGGCAGACATTAAATTAACCATGTTATGCAACATAATTTTGATTACAAACATCCTATTATAATACAGGGCACTCTTCTCCCTAAAAGGTTTATTTTATTCTTGTTACTCCTGGCTGATAGGTAAGATAGCTATGTCTTCTATTCTTTTAGAGTAGAGGAATTCTGGCTTTTGTTTTGTCGAGACAGGGTTTCTCTGTATAGCTGTCCTGGAACTCACTCTGTAGACCAGGCTGGCCTCAAACCCAGAAATCCGCCTGCCTCTGCCTCCCAAGTGCTGGGATTAAAGGCGTGCGCCACCACTGCCTGGCTAGTAGAGGAATTCTTATGGTTTCTATAATTATTTAATTTTGTTTGTTTGTTTGTTTTTGTTGTTTTCAAAACAGGGTTTCTCTGTGTAGCCCTGGCTATCCTGGATCTCTCTCTGTAGACCAGGCTGTCCCTGAACTCACAGAGATCCACTTCCCTCTGCCTTACAAGTGCTGGGATTAGAGGTGGGATTAAAGGCACCACCACTGCTTGTCTAAATAATTTTTATAATATATTTTGTATATTTATTGTGTGCATTTGTGCATATGAGTGTGTGCACATGTGTGTGTGTGTGTGTAGGCATGCACAGTGCACATGTGGAGGTCAGAGGACGACTCCTAGGAGTCTATTCTTTACCTCCATGTGCATCAAACTCTGCTTGTTATGATTGGTGGTTAGCACTTTCCATACTAAGCCAGCGATTGGCCTATCTTATTATTCTTTTTAACTGTTTTATTCCCTTTGAGTTCATTGCTGTTAATGTTTTGTGTCTATTTCCAGGGAGTCTTCCTCAGACTCCAGCGCTTAAACACACAGTCTTTCTGACCTTCCGATCTTCATGTCTCCTTGCAGCTATATGTGGCTCAGCAAATGGCACCTCCGAGCCCAAGAAACAGCACCCCTAACAGCAGCAGCGGGAGCGACCAGCTGAGCAAAACTAACCTGTATATCCGAGGACTGCAGCCAGGCACCACCGACCAGGACCTGGTCAAGCTCTGTCAGCCGTGAGTTGCAATCCCAGGACGGAGGCTTCCAGGGATAGCAGAGATTCTCAGTCGTATGCTGCTTACCACAGGCTCTTAGCGTGAATTGCAACAGTGTTACTCTTTCTACCCCCCATGGTCACGGCACATCCCAGGACACTCACATGCTACAGTTTTGGGCTTTGTTGTTTTGAGTCAGTGTCTTATGGATCCTAGGCTGGTTTCAAATGAGATCAACGCAAGGGAGAGGATTTCTTTGGGCTCAGAGCTTGACTTCCAGTCCATTATGCTGGGGAGTTCAGGTGAAGGATCTTGAGGTATCTGGTCATATCACACCCACAACCAGGAAGAAAGGGGAATGGCTGCTTGCTGTTCCTCAGCTCCCTTTCTGCATTTACACAGTCCTGGATCCCAGCCCAGGACCTCAGGGCCACACTGGTTAAAGCCCTCACAGGCTTGCTAGGTGCCTGTCTCCGAGGTGACCTCGGATTCTGTCAAATTGACAGTTAACACTGACCCTCACGCAGGCAGAAATATTCACTTAATCTCCATGGGGTGAATGTATTTTTTTTTAGACAGGGTGTCATGTAGTCCAGGTTGGACTTGAACTCATTATCCTCCCGTGTCTACCTCTGGGGTTAAAGGCATTTCCCACCATACCTTTCCCACCATACCCGGCTATACCAGCTTTTAGTTTTATTTATATATTTTAATTTTTATCCATCTTTATTTATATGTACATGTGCTTGTGTGAGTTTATGCGCACCATACATATATATCTCTGAAACCAGAGGGTATCCGATGCTCTGGAACTGGGGTTACAAGCAGGTGAGTCACTTAATGTGGATGCTGGGAATTGAACCCAGCTCCTCTGGAAGAGCAGCCAGTGAGTGCTCTTAACTGCTGAGCTACCTCTCCGGCCTCTATACTATTTGTTCTTGTTTATTTATAGAGTCGCCCATTCTGTTGTTGAAAGTGTTTGCATTGATACCAGTTTATGGCTATTATGTAGTATTTTGGAAACTTACCCCTTGGCGTGTGTGAGTGCGTGCCCGAGTAAAAAATCAAACAAGCCGGGCTATGGCGGCACACAGCTTTAATCCCAGCACTTGGGAGGCAGAGAAGACAGGTGATCTCTGAGTTCCAGGCCATCCTGGTGTAACAGATGGAGTTCCTGAGCAGCCAAGGCTACACTGAGAAACTCTATCTCAGAAATAAAATAAAATAAAAAGGAAGAAACAAATCAGTCAAACAGAAATGTTGGAGTAAGTGCAGGGAGAAGGAATGGCTGAGGTGGAGCCTGTGGAGGGGGGAGGGGCCCAGCCTCTCTAAGAAGGGCAGGCTTCTCCTGCCCAGAAGGACTTCCTGCCTGTGTCTCAGGAATCTCTTCCTGGGTTGCTGGATCCCAGACTCTGGTGGGCCGGAAGGAGAGGTGTGGCCTGGGACTGGAACTTCTGGTTCTCTTGAAGGGGCTCCTTCTGTGGAGGAGGAAGCAGCACTGACCCAGCTGTTGCCAGCTGCAGTGGAAACTCTAGCTCAAAGTCTCAGGCTGCTGGGCCACAGCAGGCTCCACCCTGGGGCCTTGATGGGGATAGCAGCTTGAGTGTCCTCGGGCCAACCGACAGTCTTTCCTTTATCACTCCTTGCCTCAAAAGGCCCAAGGACCACTGGTCCCCACCTCTTTTTAATATGCGCTTTTCTCAACCTCCAGGGCATTCCCCAGCTTATTTTGTCTATTCCTTTGGCTTCCAGAAGCAGCACTGAAGAAGCTGGAGGGTGGGAGTGGGGAGGAAGCAGCCAGAGGGTAAAAACAAACTAATCAGTCATCCATGGTTTTTAAGAATAGGAGGATAGATTTTTTTTTTTTTAAAATGCTTGTTTGGAGTTCAATCTTACATTTAGTTTCTCCCAATTGTTTCCAAGCCCTTGAGTTTCTGACTTTGGTCATGGCTGCTGTTCTGTCTCTGACATTTTCACACTCCTGGAATACAATGTAGCGGCTTTTTCCTAGTAGGATGCTTCTGATGTAACCCAAGAGCTGCACTACTTCATGACTAGAGCTCTGTCAGCTGTCCAGGCCCCTGCTGCCAACAGGGTTTTCCAAAAAGCTGGAAAACACAAATCTCATAAAATACAGAGTGAAAACATGTCACAGGCTAATTTAACTCATTCATAAAGGTGACAAGATGGAAAAACCAGGTCAAAGAGCACGAGCTGCTATTTGTTGGCACTAAAATGTTGGGATAAGGTTTCCGTGGTGAGGCCAGGAGGTAGGCAGTCACAGGACTCGTCCAGATCGGTCATACTAGAAAGTAACAGAGTTAGGATCTGAGCCAAAGACGTTTAGATCAGGCCTCATTAAGGGATCAATAGAGTCTTGGGAGTAGGGGATCAGAGGAACCATGTTTATTATTTTTAAAATGCTCATCTTTAATTGTATTATTTATGTATATGCATGTTTTGCCTGCATATTTGTCTGTACACTGCTTGCATGCGTATATGGTGCCCACAGACAGGAGCCACCATATGGGTGCTGAGACTCAAACCTAGGTCCTAGTGTTCTTACCTGCTGAGCCATCTCTTCGGATTTATTTTTATTATTTTTTTTTTTTTTTTGGTTTTTTTTTCGAGACAGGGTTTCTCTGTATAGCCCTGGCTGTCCTGGAACCCACTCTGTAGACCAGGCTGGCCTCAAACTCAGAAATCCGCCTGCCTCTGCCTCCAAGTGCTGGGATTAAAGGCGTGCGCCACCACCGCCCGGCTTATTTTTATTATTTTTAATAGGATGAATGGTGTTTGTCTATAAGAAAAGTAGAATCAAGAATTATTTTTGTTAGCCGGGCGGTGGTGGCACACGCCTTTAATCCCAGCACTTGGGAGGCAGAGGCAGGCGGATTTCTGAGTTTGAGGCCAGCCTGATCTACAGAGTGAGTTCCAGGACAGCCTTGGCTACACAGAGAAACCCTGTCTCGAAAAACCAAAAAAAAAAAAAAAAAAAAAGAGTTGTTTTTACTAGGTGGGCGGTGGTGGCACATGACTTTAATCCAGCACTTTCCCAAGTGCTGAAGCAGGTGGATCTCTGAGCTTAAGGCTAGGCTGGTCTATAAAGTGAGTTTCGGGACAGCTAGGGATACACAGAGGAGCAAGAAAGGAAAAAGGAAGGGTTATTTCTGTTCCTCAAGGAATTCCAACAGAGCTCTTTAGGCACATGCTTTATGTGGGTGTGGCCAAGCTTCTTTCCCCAAAAGTGTCTTTAAAAAAAATAATAATAAAATAAAGAGATTTATTTATTTTATTTATATGAGTATACTGTAGCTGCAAACACATCAGAATCAGTCATCAGATTCCATTACAGATGGTTATGAGCCACCATGTGGTTGCTGGGAATTGAACTCAGGACCTTTGGAAGAGCAGTCAGAGCTCTTAACCACTGAGCCGTCTCTCCAGTCCTCAAAAGAGGACAAATGTGTTGGTATTGTAAGAGCTTCGGTCACTCTTTCAACTGGTGCCTTTGTGGGGTTAGGGTTATATTAAGGACACTGTGACAGCTGACCTTATCTATGAAGTTAGACTGAAAGCGCCGTAGCGACTTTTCCTTTTGTGAGGACAACCCCAACAAATAGCAATTTCAGTGAAGAAGGGTTTGTGTTAGCCATAGTTTGAGGGGAACAGACTATCACGACTGGTAGGATCCCTGGCAAGAGTGTGGATGATCACACTGACGTCAGAGACAAAGGGCAGCTGGGGAGGGCTAGGTTGTAAAATTCCTGTGACTCGCTCATTCCAATGAGGTGCTAGCCCTTAAAAGATGTCAGCAGTTGGGGACCAGTCCTCAGCCATAGGACCCACAGGGACATTTCCCATGAAAACCACACTAGCCTCCGAGATTACTAAAGTACATGTCTGGGTAGACCAGGGACGATAAAAAGAAGTAGGGAAATCCTCCATGAATATAGACTGGAAGAGAAGGGAAATAAATGTTTATATTCTCCCTCCCTCCCTTCCCCATGCTGGGAGCTATACTTCATCCTCTGCCATGCTGGAGTGAAATCATGAGCCAAAATAAAGTTTTTATTCGAGGCATTTTGTCGCAGGGATGAAAATTAACACAGTGGTTTGTTTTGTTTGTTCATTTGTTTGTTTTTTTAGACAAAACTATATAGCCCTTATTGTCCTACAACTCATTATATAGACCAGGCTGGCCTCTAACTCACAGAGATCCGTCTGCCTCTGCCTCCTGAGTGCTGGTTCAAAGGTGTGCACCACCACACCGGATTCTTCTCTGTGCAGTTTGTAATCCCTGCCCCCAGAATATCACCTTGCGTTTTTCTTTCCCTTAGGTATGGCAAGATTGTTTCCACTAAGGCCATCCTGGACAAGACCACAAACAAGTGCAAAGGTGAGAGAGGGAAGAATCACTCTCTGTGCCTCTGTCTCCTGCTGCTGGGAGACTGAGCAGCCAGCGCTTGGGAGGAGGTGGGAGGTTGGGGCTTAAAGACCAACAGGTATTTAGACTCTTTGGTGAGCAGAGAGCTGGAGCTGAAAATGCTGTTAGGGAGGTGCTGGCAGAAGGCTTTGTGGCGTGGGTTCCCTTGAGTGCATTCAGCTCCCTCTGGGTCAAGTGTCTTCTTGGGTGGGGAGATGCAGGGAGAAGTTTCTCATTGTCCACGTAAACACCTTTTCAGGGAGTTAGGAGGGCAGCCCAGTAGGTGCTCTTTCCCAATGCTGAACAGGTGTGGATTTGAACATTTCTGAGGAAGGGCTGCCTCATCTGGTACCTGCTTGCTCTTCTGTATTCCCCTCTGCTGTATTCCCCCCTCTCTTCCTTTCTGGGGGCTGCCTGGAAAAGAGATGGAGGGCCTTTAGACGGGCATGAAGTCTAGGATTTAATACCTCAGGCCTGAAGCTCTAGGTTCTTAATGAGAAAGATAGAATACCACAAGGTATTCTCATTTCCCCGGGCATCCTCAGCCACAGATTGGGCCTGAGCTCTGGTGAGGGGTCACTTGGACAGTCACCTGAAAATTCTCAATCTCTCTTCCCCACGCCATCATTTACATGGACCATAACTCTTCTTCTGTCCCCTGAAAAGCCTGGGCCTCCTACCTCTCTAAGACTTCCCACCTCCCATGACGCTGTTTCCGTTCCAGGCTATGGCTTTGTGGACTTCGACAGTCCGACATCAGCACAGAAGGCTGTAACTGCACTGAAAGCCAGCGGCGTGCAGGCACAAATGGCAAAGGTAGGGTAGCGCCCACCCCTCTCCCACACCATCTGCCTCTCTGGGGGTTACAGTCAGCACCACAGTGCCAGTTTTGGCTCTGCCAGAGTGCTTAGGAATATGAAAATGATGAGCAAGAATTGTCTACAGTGCTCAAGTGTGTGTGCGCCTGTGTACATGCATATATATACTTGTGTATGTGCACATGCGTGTGTGTGTGTGGGTGGTGTTTATGTATGTGTGCATGTAGTGTTGGTATGTGTGTGTGTACACATGTGTGTGCACATGTGTATGTGGTGTTTATGTGCGTGCGTGCATATATATGCTTGTGTATGTGCACATGCATGTGTATGTGTGGTGTTTGTGTGCGCGTGCACGTGTGTATGCATGTGCCTGTGGTGTTTGTGTGTGTGTGGTGTTTATGTATGTGTGTGTGTGTGTGTGGTGGTGTTTGTGTGTGTATGTGTGTGTGTTTATGTGTGTGTGTATGTGCATGAGTGGTGTTTATGTGTGTGTGTATGTGTCTGTGTGTGTTCATGTGCACGTGCAGTGTGGAGCCACCAGATTGGGTGATGTTAATTGGACTCAGGTCCTTGCCATCTCTAACCCTCTGCAGTGCTTTCTGGTAGCATCTGGACACAGACATGCCAGGCCAGGGTCCACCTGAGCTAGAGACGACTGTGCTGTGTAGCAGGCAGGAGAGCCAGGCCTCTCGGCCTCCCTGGCCCCACTTTCCTAGGACAGATGGTTATAGTTTTGCAACATTCTCTGAAGAAGCCAGTTGTGCAACTCAGGTTCTGAAGAATGCTTTCCATGGCCTGCCATTGCTCCCATGGGGCAGGGAGTGAGCTGGGGAAGGGGCTGGGGGAAGGGAAGGAAGCTACAGCAAGAAAGGAAGAGAACTGTACCTTCTGCTTTGATCTCCCTGGATCTGAAAATTTTGTATGCTCACTTTCCCTCCCCCATGTCGATCCCTAGAAAGCTAGAAGCCTTTCTGAAATCCCTTCAACCATGCTGAGGCACCTTGACTACTCTGAAGAGGCTGATAAGGGCAGCCATTTTGGTACTAGAGTTACAGTAGGTTGTTTGTCATCATGTAGGTGCTGGGAATTGAACTCAGGACCTCTGGAAGAGCAACCAGTGCTCTTAACCACTGAGCCATCGCTCCAGTCCCAGCATAGCTATTCTTTTCTTTAATGGTTAATGGAAAATGAAGCTGGATGTGATGGCTCTAGTCATCCCAGCACTTGGGAGGTAGAGAAGGATAGTGAGAGTTTGTTTTAGGCCAGCCTGGGCTACAGAGTGAACCCTTGTCTCAAAAGAAAAAGAGAAAGAGAAGAGGAAGAGAAGGAGAAGAGAAGTGGGTTGGAGAGAGTACAGTGGCTGCCCTTCCAAAGGTCCTCGGGTCAGTTCCCAACATCCACCCGGTACCTTAAAGGCATCTTAACTTCAATTCCAGGGAAGGAGATTCAATACCTTCTTCTGGCCTTCATGGACATTATATGCAAATCGTATACAGATATACATGCAGGCAAAAAAACACATAGATGTAAAGTAAAAAATAAATTTTAGGGGGGAAAAAGGGAAAGAATCGGAAGTTGAAAGTGGGATTAAGGTTGCTGGAAACTACTGACTGAGGCAGGGTAATGATTGACAGGTTTGAGAACAGCTCTGGGGCAGGCACTGTGCACACGCCTGTGATCCCAGCACTGGGGAGGAGACAGAAGGATCAGGAATTAAAAATCAAGCCATTGGGCAGAACTGTCAATGAGCATTTGACCCTCCTGGAACCCCCACCCTGCCCCTAGTAACCTCTCCCTTGGGCTTCCAAACGCCTTTGGGGTAAACCATTTCGCAGTACACCCTGCTCTTTCTGTTTCCTCTTCCTGCTTCCTTTCCATCCACGAGTGACCAGGTATTCCCCCTTAACCCAGTCTGCTGTGGTAGAGGAGAGGGAGAGAACTATGGAGTTGACTAGTCAGGAGAAGGGAATCTAACCTCGGGGCCAGCCTGCAGGGCAAGAGGAAACCTTGCTCTGCCTGCTTCTTAAAGAGACAGCTGTTGGTGGCTTGTGCTACTGGATTGTACAGCAGTAGATGTGATAAATATTGTAATGTTTCTTCCTGGACTAGATGTATAGTACATGGTGATGGGACTGGGTATTACAAACAGAAAATTCTCTTTGTTTGGATCTCCCTTAATGTTTCTCTTATATTTTTGGTTGTGAGCCTAGCCTTTAACGGCTGAGCCATCTCTCCAGCCCAGTGTTTCTCTTCTCAAATGTTATTCTGTATACAAGGGCTGAGAGAGGATTGGGGAATAAGATGTGAGTCTCAGTTTTCACTTTCATGTTCATAGCAACAGGAACAAGACCCTACGAATTTATACATCTCAAACCTCCCACTGTCAATGGACGAGCAAGAACTGGAGGGGATGCTGAAGCCTTTTGGCCAAGTTATCTCCACTCGGATCCTTCGAGACACTAGTGGGGCCAGCAGAGGGGTCGGCTTTGCAAGGTAAGGGATGATCGAGAGTGGCTAACAAGAAATAACTTAGCAAACAACAGGGACACACACAGATGCACACAGACACACACAGATGCACACATAGACACACACACAGAGAATCACACAGATACTTGCACAGATAAATCCAGAAACACAGATACATACAAACACACACACACACACAGATGCACATAGATACACACAGAATCACACATAGACACACACACAGAATCACACATAGACACACACACAGAATCACACATAGACACACATACACACAGAATCGAACATAGATACATGCACAGATATACAGATACACACACACACACACACACACACACACACACACACACACACACAGGGCTTTACCCCTAACTAGGCCAAAATAATGGTCAAAAATACCTAATAAGAGCCGGCAATGTGGCTCAGCAGGGAAAGGTGCTGATGAGCTGAGTTTGATCCCTGGAACCCATAAGGTCGAAGGAGAGAACCGACCCCAGCAGCTGGGCCTCTAACCTGCACATGTGCTGTGGCTTCTGCACATACGTAATACATACAGAAGTGCAATATAAATTGTCTAAACCCTTGGTAGTAAATCGTGTGTGTGTGTGTGTGTGTGTGTGTGTGTTGAATATTGAACCCAGGGCCTGGCACATAACTTGAACTGGCTGCAGTCCTCCTGCCTCTGCCTCTCAGATGCTGGGATTCTAGGCATTCTCTACCACGCCTCACCTCACAGCTATCCCTTGGCATCCTTTTGCCACAGTCTCTGCTAACCTAGCTTTTGTTCCCCTGATTCTGTACATTTACAGCTGAACATTCCCATCCCACCACCTCATTTAAATTCTGTCAGGCCTGTGCGACTGTCAGGCCTGTGTAAGGGAGCGACTCCCCTTATCTGCCTTCCCTCCTAAGATTGGACAACAGAGCAGAGACCTGGTCCTCAGATCGGTAGGATGAAGTGGAAGGTTTGCTCCGCTTCTTCAGATCTTCAGGGAGACTTACAACCTGTGCAGTGTCTGCTCTGTGTTGTAGGACATTTCTGAGTCTTAGTGTTCTCTGTGGAGATTGATTACCGAGATCTGGCCTTCTCTAGACTGCCCTCTCCTGGGCTCATGTGTCATGGAGCTTCACCTGATCCTAGCCTACCTGAAAATTATTTACTTTTTTTTTTTAAAAGATTTTGTTTGGGTACTTAAATGGTTGGTCAGCAGGTAAAGATGCTTGCTGCTAAGCCTGACAAAATGAGTTTGATTCCCCACTCACATGCCCCTCCCCCACACATACAAAAACAAATGCATGTGAAACATTGTTGCAAAGACTTTTTTTATTTTTGAGCCAGGCTCAATTCTAATACTCAGGAGACAACCACAGAGAATCACTGCAAGTTCAAAGCCCGCATATCTGAGAGAATGTGAATACCGGGCTAGCTAGCGCTACTCCATCAGGGGACCCAGCTCAAGTCAGGCTGGTGATGTAGCTCTGTGGGTAGAGCTTGCCTAATAATAGGCATGACCCCAGTTTGATCTTCAGCATGGAATACAATGGGAGTCTAGTGACATTCCAGCACTTGGGATGTTGAGGCAGGAGGACAGCCTAGGTTACAGGAGACTCTCTTCAACAACAACAACAACAAACCACCCAAAGTGTTTGTTGTTGTACATGCCTGTAATCCTGTGCTTGGAAAGTTTAGAGTTTGTCTCAAAAACAAAAATAGAAGCCAGGCAGTGGTGGCGAGGGCCTTTAATCCCAGCACTCAGGAGGCAGAGCCAGGTGGATCTCTGGTTTCGGGGCCAGCCTGATCTATAGATCAAGTTTCAGGACAGTTAGGCTCTGTTACACAGAAAAACTCTTCTCTTGGAAAAACAAACAAAAACCAAAACAAGAGCAACAGAAGCTAATCGAGGCCTGACCTCTAGCTCAGATGGGAGAGATCACTTGGAATTTAAGACCAGCCGAATTGAGAGAGACCCTAGCTCAATCAATCAATCAATCAATCAATCAATAAATAAATAAAACTAAAAAAATCGAACAAGTGAGTTTCACTTAAAAGGAGATTCTGTTAGTTGTTAATCATTTTTTAGCTTAAAGGTCTGGGTTCTTTTTGTTTCAGTCTATTACCTGCTCAGACTGGGAGTAAAGTAGGTACTGTGGCCCACCATGTGATCCTAACATTCGGGAGATACAGGGAAGAGGATGGAGAGCCCTTGGACTACATGAGACCCTGTCTGAAAGAAAACAGCCCTTCTCTTCCCAATAAAATAGAGGCTGTAGCTAGGGGAAAAAAAAAAGTTCTGAACAGGTTCAGTCTGGGTAGCGCCACCTAATGGTAACCTTAGATAATACAAGAAGAGTAACTGGACTTCTGTTCTTCAATTTTTGGCTCGCTCACCGTTTGCTTGTTTGCTTGTTTGTTGATATTCCAAGACAGTGTTTCTCTGTGCTGTCCTGAAAGTCACTTTGTAAGCCAGGCTGGCCTTGAACTCAGATCTGCCTGCCTCTGTCTTCAAGCGCTAGCATTAAAGATGTGTGCCACCACTGCCTGACTCTCAGCTTTTTAAAACTTATTTTTATTTTCTTTAATTTGAGATGTGATATGGTCTTGATGTGAAGCACAGGCTGGCTTTGAACTTGAAACCATCTTGCCTTAGCCTCCTGAATGCTGGTATTACTTGGGCCATTGTGCGGTGATAGCCCTTACACTTTTGGGCATAAGTTCTTTGCTTTCCCAGTTTATGGAAATCTTTAGTTATCATAGTACTTTCCCCCTCTATACCAAAAGGATATCTAGCACATTAATTAATTAAATGGTCAAACAATTTGGGGTGGGTTTTCTTGCTTGTTTATGGAAGAGTTTTAGTATGTTGTATTCTTGCATAAGTCCGTGGCTTTTCTGTGGGTGCGGAACACAGACATCTGTGCTTGAATGGCAAGCACTTTACCAAGTGGGCTATCTCCCCTTCCCTAGGTTTGTTTGTTTCCTTTGCAGTACAGGCTAAAACCCGAGGCCTCATTCATGCCAGCACCTGCCATCTTGCCACGACTCATTCCTCTCTTTCTTTTGTGATGTGTCCTGGTTCCATTTTTATTGTTGCGATTAAACACCCTGACGAAAGAACACTTAGGAAAGAAGGTGTGGTGGTGTTCCCTGTAATCTCAGCACTCAAGAGGCAGAAGTGGGTGGAGTGGAAGGGCCAGCCTGGTGTATAGAATAAGTTCCAGGCCAAAACGGCTTGCACAGTGAGACCCTGTCAGACAAAACCTACAACAGGATGAGTTCATGCTCACTTGCCTGTTTGGGCTCAGTTTGCTTTCTCCACTCTGACACAGCTAGAGTGCCGTAGCCCCCGTCTAGTCCTTACCTAGGGAGTGGTGCCGATCATGTGAATTAATGGAAGACAGTCCCTGGGAGACATGCTGACAAGCTCCCAGGTCAACCCAACACAGGCAGTTCTTCATGTAGACTTTGCCGTGGCAGGAGGGGATAGTCAGAGGACAACTTTGAGGAATCATTTTCCTCTTTTACCCTGTGGGCTCCAGAGATCAAACTCATGTCATTAGACTTGGCAACAAGCTCCCTGACCTGCTGAGCCATCTTGCCAGCCCAAGTATAGAGCTGCTGAAATCCCAGCATGTGAACACTGAGTCAGGGGGAAATCTCCTGTTTAGAGCTAACATGGGCTGTACAACAAAGATTCCCATTTCAGAAAATCAAAACCAAGCAGGAACTGCTCAGCGGTCTGTACTTTGGAAGGAAACTGTATCTGGTGCATAGATGAGGATTCAGTCAGAGTTTTCCTGAGTGCTCTGATTTACAGAGCCCTGGGTGGTGAATGGCCACTGGTGCCCACGCCTTCCTTCCTTAGTGCTTTCCCCCTCTGTATCACTTATGGGACAAGAGCCCTCATGCCCGTTAAAAAGCATTTATTTATGACAGGTGGTGGTGTCACACACCCTTTAATCCCAGCACTCAGGAGGCAGAGGCAGGTGGATCTCTTAATTTGAGGCCAGCCTTGTCTGCAGAGTGAGTTCCAGAACAGCCAGGGCTACACAGAGAAACCGTTTCGAAAGAAGAAGAAGAAAAAAAAAAGCATTTATTTATCAATTCATGGAGGGAGACCGAGTGTGCCACCAATTTCTGTGGAGGCCAGAGGACAGCTCACAGGAGTCAGTTCTCTCCTTTTAACATTTACTTTTATGTGTATGAGTCTTCTGCCTACATGTATGTATGTGCACCAGGTGTGAGCCTGTTGCCTTCAGAGGTCAGATGAGGGCATCAGATCCCCTGTAAGCTATCCCACATTGTTGTGAGGTATTGTGTAAGCACTTGCACCAGAACCTGGGTCCTCTGCAAGAGCAGTGGGTACTCTTACCCACCGAGCCGTTTTCTCCATTTCACCTCACTCCTTTATTTTTGAGACAAAGTGTCATCGTCACCCCAGCTGGCCTGGAACGTGATAAGTAGACCCAGGCTGGCCTCGAGTTCTCAGAGATGCACCAGCCTCTTGAATGCACCAGTTTCTTGAATACAGAGATCAAAGGCGTGCGCCACCATGCTGACATCATTAGGAATATTTAAGAAGTAGTTCCGTAAGCACTGAAAAAACATCATGTTTATTTGTTTTGTATGTACGTATGTGCATGTTTGTGTGTGGCAGTGCGTGTGGAGGTCAGAGGACAACTATTAGGAGTTGGCTTTTTCCTTATACCATTTGGGTTCCAGGGATGGAACTCAAGTTGCTGGGCCTGCGGACAAATGCCTTTATCCACTGAACCATCTCATCAGCCTACCATTAGGGTCTGGGCTACTCAGTTAGTCAGTCAGTCAGTCAGTCTGTCAGTCGAGTGCTGGCTCGTCCTGCATGACAATTTCCAGCACTGCATAATAGTCAGACATGGTTGAGCTTTTCTGCAATTGCAACACTGAGGCAAGAGAATTAGATCAAAGCCATCCTCAGACAGAGGGTTTGAGGCCAAGCAGAGGTATATACATACAGATAGCCTGTCTTAAAAAAATAAAAAGGAAAGCTAGGTGCCTTGAAATGAACCCAAATGGTCAACGTTCTTGACCATTTATGGGGCTAGGAGCTTGGGTTTTCTCACTGGGTATGTGTAGGACACATATCCCGGACAGGTGGCCTTACTCCTCATGTGCGTCTTAGGATGGAGTCCACAGAGAAGTGTGAAGCCATCATCACCCACTTTAATGGAAAGTATATAAAGACGCCCCCTGGAGTAGCAGGTGAGGCCTCTGGGATTTGGGCTGGGAGCCACTGGAGGAGTGGGTGCTACACCATGGCCTAGCAACTGTGTGTGTTTTCTCTTGCTAGCACCTTCCGATCCCTTGCTTTGCAAATTTGCTGATGGCGGGCCAAAGAAACGGCAGAACCAAGGAAAATTTGTGCAAAATGGACGGGCCTGGCCAAGGAACGGAGACATGGTAAAAAGATTTCCCGAGGAAGCGCAAACCCTGAAAGCATCAGAGTTGGAAATGATGAGGCTGGTTTCTGTGCCCAGTAGGCGGGACACTTGAGAGCAGGATGTGTGGCTGAGCCCTGCCGAGCGTCTCCTCGCTCTTCCCCAAAACCTGTAGTGGAACATGAGGGTACTCTGAGCTGGCAATATGAACATTGCATTCTTTCTTACAGGGTGGTATGGCCTTGACCTATGACCCCACCACAGCTCTTCAGAATGGGTAAGGGTGTTTCATTTTGATTTTCAAATAGCAGTTAGTGGAGGTGGCTCTGGTTTCCCGAGGCTTCTCATGGAACAAAGCCCTTTCCTACAGGTTCTATGCAGCTCCTTACAGTATCGCCCACAGCAGAATGCTTGCTCAGTCTGCGTTAGCCCCATATCTTCCATCTCCTGTGTCTTCCTATCAGGTAAGATGTGAGGCTCTTCCTACTGTGTGTGTTAAGTGAACGAATATAAAGCTTCTCTCTATAGTACACACAAATAAATGGTATGTAGGAGCATAACTGATTTATGTACGTATATAAATAACATATATTCCTGTATGTGTATATACATATATGCCCATGCATAGAGTGTATGTCTATATAAGCACTTTCAGAGTCATCCTCTTGAACTGGGCATGGTGGCGCACACCTTTAATTCTAGCACTTGGGGGGCAGAGGCAGTTGGATCTCTGTGAGTTTGAGGCTAGCCTGGGCTATATAGCAAGCTCCAGGACAACCAAGGCTATATGAGAGACTTTGTTTAAAAAAAAAAAAATGTCATCTGCTTCTCTTTTTACTCTAATTGTAGATCACTTTCATGTGAGTAAATACATGTGTATGCGGCCTTGGGAATCGTTTTTATAAAAATATAACCATATTTAATATATTTTGTTATTCTCACATCTTTTTAATAGTCCTTTATGAGTGTGTTTCCTCTGGAGGAGCAGAACATGGTCTTAGCTGCTGAGCCAGCTCCCTCACCCAGCCCCCCTTCCGTGTGTGTGTGTGTGTGTGTGTGTGTGTGTATAAAGGTCAGAAGGCAATTTGTGGAAGGTTCTCTCCATTTCTCGTGTGGGTTCTGGGGATCTAATTCAGGTCTTCAGATATGGTAGCAAATGCTTTTACCCGCTGAACTATTTGATCTGCTTCTTTGCCTATTTTTAACTGGGCTATCTGAGTTATAAGTTGCTAGTATTTGTTAACAGCTTGCTCTTTTTAACTTTTAAAGTTTTTGAGACAGGGTCTCACTATGTAGCTCTGACAGGTCTGGAAGGAACTCTCTATGTAGGCCAGGCCCTTTTTTTTTTTTTTTTTTTTGGTTTTTCGAGAAAGGGTTTCTCTGTGTAGCCCTGGCTGTCCTGGAACTCACTCTGTAGACCAGACTGGCCTCGAACTCAGAAATCCACCTGCCTCTGCCTCCCAAGTGCTGGGATTAAAGGCATGCGCCACCACTGCCCGGCCAGGCTGGCCTTAAATCAGAGATTGACCTGCCTTTCAAGTCCTAGGACTCAAGGTGTGCCAGCACCATGCCCAGCAAAAACAGCTTGTTCTTTGGTTTTGTTTTTCCAGATAGGGTTAATCTGTGTAGCCCTGGCTGTCCTGGAACTCTCTCTGTAGACCAGGCTGGCTTCAAACTCAACAGATCAACCTGCCTCTGCCTCCCGAGTGCGGGATTAAAGGCGTGTGCCACCACAGTCTGGCTAAACAGCTTGTGTTCTGAAGGGACATGTCAGTTTGTGGGGGTCTTTGCTGAACATTCTCAGTCACTGAGCTTAGGCAGTTAACATTTTTATTTGTTTTTGCTTATATCAGAGAGTGACTCAGACATCTCCTCTACAAGTACCTAACCCATCTTGGATGCAACACCAGTCGTACCTCATGCAGCCTTCAGTGAGTGTTCAGAAGTGGGCAGAAGCGAAAGAGACAATTTGATGTAAAGAAGAGCAAAGGGCTTTGATGGCAGGCTATGTGGGTGTGAGTTCTGGCTCAGTGCAGTATGCAAACCAACAGTAACCTTAATTCTGTGGGTTTGTTATTCTTAGACATAGGTCCCTACAGACTAAAGGTGAGGGTGCTATTCCTATTGTAGAGCTGGGTTACTGTTCGGGTTGATTCTCAGGACTTGGAAATGTCAGCAGACAGTGCTCTAGTTCCTGTGTAGTTTGCTTCCCGATTCCAGTGCAGTTAATAAACTATTCTTAGAAAGCAAATAAAAATCTGGGTGTAGAGACACATGCCTTTAATCCCGGCACTCGTGAGGCAGCAGCAGGTGGATCTGTGAGTTCAAGGCCAGCCTGGTCTACAGGATTCTGAGACAGTCAGGGCTACACAGAGTAACCCTGTCAAAACAAACAAACACAAACAAACATACAAAAACAAAACCAAACCAGAATGTTGGTAGCCCTGCTTGGCATCGTTGCCGCCTCAGGTGTCTTTACAGGAGGCTGCTGCCTAATTAATCCCTTCATTGCCTCCTTTAGGGCTCAGTTCTGACACCAGGAATGGACCACCCCCTCTCTCTCCAGCCCACCTCCATGATGGGACCTCTTACCCAGCAACTGGGACACCTGTCGCTCAACAGCCTGGGCACGGTAAAGGATTGTCTGTAATTATGAACCCCTGCAGAATAAGATGCGCCCGTGGAAGTGTGTCCGGTTACGCAGGACGCAAGTGTCTCAGGGTCAGCGAAGAAGGCATACTCAGAACTGGAGTAAATGCCTCTAATCCTTGTACTCAGGAGGCTGAGGCAGGAAGACTGCTAAAAAGTTCAAGGCGACAGATAAACAGAAAAGAATCTGTAAGCTGGGCATACAGCCACTCTGCCTTCCTGCCTACCTCTTACCTGCTTCCCGTGACCTTAGTCATGGAACTAAGTGTGGTCTAAACATTTGTGGGTTTGCTTAGGTGCCAGTGCTTATTTCCTAGAACAACTCCTCCTCGGAGCACTAAAAGGAAAGGGGTGAAACTCAGGGTTCTTTTAGGCCTGACTGGTGCAGGAGAGCTGGTAACAGCGAAGTGAGGGTGTGGAGGAAGAGACTGGAAGGCAGTGAGGGTGGGAAGTCAACATGTTTCTAGCTGGAGTCCTTGGGTACCCCAGGAACATTTTTAAGAAGCACTCACAACAATAAAGGTCTGTGTTTTCCAAAGCTCCCAGGGGCTTTAAACTTGCTGAGAACCATTGTTTTCTTCCCAGTTCATGCCGACAGCTGCCGCTATGCAAGGAGCTTACATCCCCCAGTACCCAGCTGTGCCTTCGTCCAGTGTTTCTGTTGAGGTAGGAGCTTTGTTTCTTTGCAGTGAGGCCAGGACACATCAAGGGCATATCTCTTGTACTCCTTTCTCTCTCAGTACTGCTGACTTCCTCACTAGTGGGTGTGAGGAGTGCAGGAGGAAGGCTTCACTGGTGTTTAAGCCAGCCTGCTCAATTCAGTTTAGACAGGAATGCCGACTTCAGTTGCCTCAATACTCAAATGAGCAACCGCTGAAGTGTTTTCCAAGATAGCTGGACCACTTTGGCCTCTTTCCGGCAGCCTGGATGCTGGGTGCACACTTGCATTTGGGGAGTGGCTGAATTGGAGAGGCTTTAGTGAGAGGTGAGTGTAGGAATGTTTCAATGACTTTCCTTGGCTGTGATCCAGGAGAACAACGGTCAGCAGAATCAACTGGCAGTGGAGCCCCCCTCAGAACATGGGGTCTATCCTTTCCAGTTCAGCAAGTAATGAGGTAAGAACTTTATGGTGGGGTATGCTGTTCTGCTGAGCTGGGAGAGGGCTGCTTGCAGCTTGGTCTTGCCTATAGTCAGAGAGGTTAATTAGTAGTCATGTCCTCTTCATACTGTCTCCAGCTTATACCTCCTTTAGGATTCTTTCCCCCATCTTCGTTAAACAGAAATAAACTCTTGGAGATGCTCCCAGACTCCAGAAGGTTTAGCAAATTACAAGCCTGTAGGGGTGATATTTAGAAAACGGTTCCCAGTCTGGCTTGTTCCTGGGCAGCCACCATGTTCCCACTGCTCCTCGGCTTTGACCGGGGCTCCGGCTAGCTAGATGCGTAGGCCCTTGCACCCATGAGACGCCAACATGGGGATGGCTCTGCCAATCACCATGCTGCATCCACAAAGCTCGGCTATACCCCAGACAATATCTGCCATCCTTGCAATACCCGACCCGGTAGAAATGAGACCCTTAAAGCTTAATGATTATCTAAAGGATTTATATATTTAGAAATGCTCAATCAACAAGATGCCCACACAATTAGAGTTGTTACACAGTATCTAACCTTTTGATAGAAGTTGCTACCCAGGACAGCTACTGACCCATCCGTGGTTCTCCATGGCTGCTAGCCTCCTCCTTCTCCTCCCCTTCCTCTTTTTCTCCCCTCCCCTTCCTCTCTTCTCCTCCCAGCACCACCCCTTCTTCTATAGCCTAATCATCGAGCCCCAGTGCGAATACAATGTAGCAGAATAAATATCCTGCTACAGAAGCCTAGCAGTAGACTGTGCTGAGCACTAACACATGGCTGTCATTCCCCCACAGGTCCAGACCTGGGGAAAGAAGCCTATGCACTCCTCCTTGGGCTGTTTTCCTATTGCTGATGGAATCTGAGGAACTGCGTTGTTTTTCGAATGTGCTACATTCAAGATCAAAAAGACTATTTTTTCTTTTGCAAAAGAAGTTTCTTGCTTTGTATTTAATTGCAGCGAACCTTTCTCCTACCCCCGAAGACACCAGTCGAGCTGCTTCTCATCTTCAAGAGGTTTGGGTTTGTTGGGATTGCTTAGGAAGGCCTTTAAAATGATTTCTTTAAAAAAGAAGAAATAGCAGTGCTGGAAAGTCAATGAAGGAGCCCTTCTTGCCAAGTTTAGTTATGGACTGTTTTCAATATGTGTTTTCAATATGCAGGCTTAAAGTTGGTTTGCAAAGCTCTCGGCACACACTTTGCACCCCCACCCCCACCCGCACTGTTTAAGGCAGGGTTTCATGGTGCAGTCCTGGCTGGCTGACAATGTAGACCAGGCTGGCGGCTTTGAACTCACAGAGATCCTTCCCACTCTGTCTGAGTGCAGCACCACGCCTAGTTAGTTGTTTTCTTCTTGTCCACATTGTTCTTTTCTTCCATTTAGCTGAGCCTGCCTACTTCGTCTTTTTACGACCTTTAATTTTATGAATTTGATTTAAATTTTACATGGAAGTGGGGAAGGAAAGCAACACACCAGGTACAGAAGTGTGGACCATGGAGGTGGCTTTCCCTCTGCCCTCCTGGAGGATCTTTTCCGCCTGGGTTCTCATAGCCTCTCATCCCAGCTGCACATGGCTGTACTCAAGTCAGGAGCCATCTTTAGCAGGGCCCACCCTTGGTTGTATGTACATGCCAAGTGCACACAGTTTGAAGGGATGTTAGCAAGAACTGTTGTGTGTACTGTGCAGGCTTGAGAATGGATTGAGCGCTCTCACGCCCAGCCCAGCCCTGGTGTGTTTGGACCCCTTCCCCAGGGAACCAGAACACCAGAAATCATTTTCCTTCTTGTAGAAGGACAACAGGGTGCTAGGATAGGAAAAGGCAAGACTCACAGCTCCCTGGCCACTCAAAGGTCAGGAGGGGACCTTTAAACATGCCTACCATTAACTGTTCCTTCTGTAAGACCTTCCCCACACCGTGTGACTTGTTACGTCACATCCCTTCACGTCACAGGTACAAAGCAATGGAGACGGGGAAGTGTGTCCAGAAGTCAGGGTGGAGGAGGAGGGGCAGAGAGAGCCTGGTGATGCTGACAAAGTAGCTCCGCGGCTGCTCATAGTGCAGAGTTGCCAATCCTGGCCTGACTGTGCTTCTGTGCACTCTAGACTGAGGGGTTGAGGCCAGTGGAGAGCATGAAGTACAAAATCACCAGCTTTCTCATTGGTGCTCCCACCCTCGGGAAGGTCACACCCAGTTAGCAACCTTCAGTCCTCAGTGACAGAGGCCAGCAAACCCAGAGCTCTGTCCTGTTGCCAGGGGAAGCCCTGCTGACAGTCTTACTGTCACCGATGCTCCTTCACTGCCTATTAAAACTCACTTTTTCTGTAATTTTAAAGCAATTTGAATAGATGACAGTTTTAAAATTTGAAATTACCTTTTGAGTATACTGGTTAGAGTCTAGTGTTTCTGGTTGGACAGGTGTGAGCATGGGAAATGAGGGCAACCTGTAATTTTGTTTTTATAGTGGCTAATGGCACTGTGTAATTTCTGCTTGGTGATTTCCACCCTCTGTATTTTCCTCTTTACTCAGGAAGGTAGTGACTGGGGTGAGTTGTAAGCCACCCCTCCACCATCCTGCCCAAGGCTCACAGCACTGTGATTCTTTACCATCAGGGCATCCCTCTCAGGCTTGTTGCTTCAGACTGTAGACGGACTGGACTTTTGGAGACAGGTCCTGACATTAGGAATATGTGGGAACAATGATGGGGACCAAGCTTGTGAAGCTAAGAAGCCGCTTAGAAAAGGAGGAGCACTCGATAATAACAATGGGGGAGGTAGTGAAGCATTATTTGCCACAACGGGGAAGGACTAGTTTGTTCTTGTTCCTGTCTCTCCTGGTCAAGGTCTGTTGCCAAGACAAGTACAGTTGAGCATAGGTGGTAGGCCCAAACTCACCCAGCCTTTTCTAGACCTGAATTCAGAGGACAAGGTGAGTCTAGAGGTAAATACAATCTGTGCTCATTGGACCGGATTCTTCCCAATTCCAAGCAAGCCGACCACTCTACTTCTGGGCAGCCTTCCTCTTAAAAGTGCCTTTGAGCACCAGGAGATCAGGAGTTAAAACTTTTTGCTGAGCCTCCCTGGAGGTGGTCTCTGTGTGGCAGCGATGTGATGCCAAAGCTCAACGCCCTCCCTCATCAGCCTTGTGACCGCTGCTCTGATTGTTCAAAACAAGCATTTCCTATCCAAGCAAATCTCCAAGCATCCTCGTCCTCATTACTCAACTACCTCAGTCTCACAACTCAAGGCTCGCAAGCACCCACTTGCTTCACATCCTCCTCGACTGCCCTTGTCTTCGTGGGGTTGGAACAAATGCAAACAGTTCCAAACTCAAACTGCTTTCTGGATTGTCTTCTCTAGTGACATTGGCTCCCCAGTCACCTACAAGAGTGAACTCTCCAGAATAGTCCCTGTGTAACAAGCCAGGGCTATGCTGTGCAGTCAGATGCTAGTTTTGGAGCATAGTGTAAGACCCCAGAGAGTAAGAACTGAGTGGTAGTGGTTTGCAATTTGAGAGCTGGAATGGATGTCTCTGCTCCTGCCCCTCTAGGCGGGTTGGTCGATGACTTCTAGATGCACTCGTTACCCTGGAGAGAAGTTAATTTATACCTAAGACACATTTTGTACATTTCCCCTTTACCCAGAAACCTGTAGTTTTATACTCTCCCATGTCTGCGCCAACACTACCTCTCGCTCACTCTCCTTGGCTGACTTCTGGTCCCCTTTCCTTCTTGTGATTGGAAGAGCTTTACTTTTGCTAACATGAACCTCTTTCTTTTTTAAATAAAACACAAAAGCCTCCTTCCTGTCTTAGCGTCTTGTCTGTGGTGTAGAGGGAAAGGACCTGCCCATTCCTGCCCCACGGCTGACACAGAGCGGGAGCACCGAGTGAGTGTTCCACCATGCCTCAGAAGAGAAACACACCATCTTCTCGAGTCTTTATCAAATGTGGTTTTTATTCAATGACAAGCACTTTTCTACAGCTGCACCTGTGGAACGTCACATGGCAAAAACGAGTTGTTTTTTTTTTCTCTAGACATTTTTTTCCTTTTTTTAAACCTTATTAAAAATGAGATTGGTCCTAAAAATATAGAAAGAAATAAATTTAAATTCACAAAAAACTGTACATTATCAAAAAGTCACTAAAACACCACATTTGGTTATATAAAAAGTCCCTTTTGTTGTAAAAGGAACATGGAAACTTGTTGGTGTTGATGGTTTCTTGCTGTCACCGGGGAGGGGACACAAAGGGCAGGGGAGGGGTGTCTTTATTTTTAACCTGCTTTCCCTACCAAAATACTCTTTGTCAACGAGAGGAAATCCACCTAGCTCGAGGGGCAGTGAAGATGAGGAAAGAAAAGTGAGAAATGGCCCCTTTGATCATGTCCTGCCCCACAATCCCTTCAGCCCCCATTTCTTCCAATCAAGTCTGGGACCTCCACCTTCAGAGTGCCTGGTCCCGAGGGGAGGGGAGAGGAGGGGAGGGCGGGGCTGGGAGAGGAGCACAGAGCAGAGAGCCAGGCTCCACTCTCCCTCCTACCTCACCTCCAATAACGAATGACTCCAGTACACTTTATGCCAGGGGAAACAGTTCCAAACATTTGACTAACACAAAGTTTGTTACAGCGCAGTTATTTAGATAAAATATAAATATTTATGCATAATATAAAGTCAATTCAAATATTCTTCAATCCACCTCTTATTTAAAAGCAAAAAAAAAAAAAATTCTCAAATAAAATTAAGTTTTGAGGTTCATCGACAGAAAAGGCGACTTTAGAAATAGGCAACAGGGAGTGCGGTGCGGGCGGGTTGAGGAGGAGTCGGGGCTGCCCAGGAACCTGCGCTGCCCCACCCTTCAGTACTGCTGGAGTACAAGGAATGCTACACCTCACCTGGCATCCTCCACCCACCCATGGAACATTGCTTGGATGCCTCAGCTCTCTGCTCAGGCCAGCTAGCAGCCACCTCCCCAGTGCAAGTACCCGTAATTTCTGATGGGAGGGGCTTGGCTGAGCAGGAAAGCAGGGGCCAGTGGCCCATGGCTGCAGCTTGGAGTTAGCAGCTGTCCTCTCGTGCTGGGGTCTAACCTGGGCTTAGTCACATACAGGGCAGTGGTAGACCCAGATCGTCCTCTCTACCCATCCTGTGCTCCAGGGTCTCTGCTGCTAGGGAAGAAAGGGGTCCTGGGATATGAAGTAGGTATAAGGAAGGAAAACACAGTTAAACCCAGATACTCATGGTTAAGATCCAGTTCTACCCCTCTACTAGCAAAAACTCAAGACTCAAGGCTAGTGAGAGGAGAGGGAGTTCCTGCTGAAAAGATTGCACAGTTTGAAGAGGCTGGAAAAGAAACGACCATGAGGAGAGACAGCCTTGTCCTCAGAGAAATAGTTCCTGTGTTTTCCTAAAGACAAAAGGTGATGGTGTGAAACAAAGGGAAGGCAGGAATAAACACATGTGGGGCACAATGGGTTCCATCACACTACAGGGTCACAATCACAACTCTCATCTGTGTGCAGGTATATACACACACACACACACTCACACACACACACACAACCACCTCTCTCCTCCTCTCTCTGAGGCCAGTCAATTGCTACCTGGCCCCCATCTCAGAGGAGCACTCAAACTCAGCAGTAGTTGTCCCTGAGGAGTTCCCAAGAGGGAGGTTTGGGAAGCAAGGGAGGGAGGCTGGAAGGCCTAGGGCGCTGCCTGCCTGCCGGCTCCCCAGCCACCGAGCTTCAGAAAAGGCTAGAGACTCACAGAAACTCAGCATGTGAGGAGGAGCCAACACCTTAGAGGGTTAACTATAAGCAGAAGATGAGGACAGAAAGACGGGAACTCTGAACTTTGTTTTCCACATAAGGGAAAAACAATGAGGAGGGAAGGGAAAGAACCCGTACATGGTAAGTTTTACATTACTGGGTGGGACAAAATCGTAAAAATAGGGAGGAGTTAGAAATGAAGAGTGAGAGGAAGTGAGAAGCGGGGAGGGACTGAACATGGAAGCAGCATGTTCAGGGCCCGGTGTCCGGCTCGACACACTTGGAGTTAAGTCCACTTTACTGGCCGTCACTGCGGGTCCGCACACAGTACAGAGTGTTTCTCGGTTTCACACATTCACTAGAACTATTGCTATTGTTAAAGAGCCCCAGGATGCTGAGGCATGTACAGGGAGGGGAGGAAGCTGGAAGAGGAGGGATGATTTCTTTGCCTCTCTCCATTTTAATTAGGGGAAAAAACCAGGAAAATTCTTTCTTTTTTGGCTTTCTGTCCAGAAGGACCTCATCTCTGCATCTCTTTTTTAAGGAGCAAGAAGAGGAAGGGAGACAAGGGATTAGGAACAAGAAGGTGTGGGTGCTGCGCAGGGCAGAGTCAAGAGTCAGCACCGACTGACTTGAGCCCACCCAGGGCAGCCATCAGCAGGTGAGGACGGCAGGTTTTTGTCTGCAAGGTTGGAGAAGATGCCACAAGGTGACTTCCGCCTTCCTTGCCTCACAGACTGGCCTGTTTTCCCTGATAAAATTCCTCCCAGCGGCTCTAAAAGAAGCGGCGCATGATGTGCCCAGCCTTGCCCACTTCAGAGTCATCCTCATTGAAGGTCTGGCAGTTGTCAAAAACCAGGAGGGCATCAGCTGCAAACTCCTCTGAGCTAGTGTACCTGGGCAGGGGAGATGGGGCTGTGAGCTGTGAGCTCTGAGCTAGTGTACCTGGGCAGAGTGGATGGGGCTGTGAGCGGAGAGAGAGAAAGAGAGGGTGAACCAAGAGAGATCATCTTACCCTCCACGCAGCAGCCGTTCTCGCATGGTGGAGAAATCCATAGGGTTCTTGATGACACGTCGATATCCACTCACCAAGCGAGGGTTCACAGGCTCTAGGAAAGGCCAGGCTGCATCATGGGACTCCATCTCCATCAGGATAATCCTATGAGTACAGAAAGCATACACTGACTCCTGCAGCCTCTCTGGCACAGAGATAGCCAGCTAGTCCTAGAATCCGCTAACTCACTCGCAAAATGTGAGATCACTGTGGTGGCTTCTCATCGAATGCCGCCGTCTTTTGGAGGGAGACAGTCTGCCTTCTGGGTACCGAGGCACTGCTGGGCTTTCTCGGCTTCTTGACAACATCCGCCGCCGCCTGCTGTCACCTTCTGTGAAGGTCAGTGGAAAACTACTTTTCCGCTTCTGGCCTCGTTTTAGAAAACCAGGCCTCTGAGTGTATTCTTCCTCTACCTGCTGAGGATAGGCCCAGGTGAGGAGCAGTGCAGGGCTGCAGTGCTCAACCTCTTGTTCATCACAGTCTTGCCTGCCCACGATTGTGGCTTCAAATGTTCACATAAACCAGCATGTGAATTCATTCAGATAATCAACGGGAGGGTCAGTAAAATGAATGGTCATTACTCCTATTTTACAGAGGAAATGACTGGGGCTTAGAGACTATAGGTGACTTATTCTCAACCCAAACCTGCTGTCACAGGCTCATCCCTGGGAGCAGCACCCGAGGAAAGGGGACATCTGTGGGACTGTTGCTCAAAGAAAGATGAAGACATCTCTGAGTCCTGTCTGAGAACGGAGATCAGAGAGCAGAGAAGCAGCCTTACCTGGGCCAGACAGACAGCACAGAACCAGTCTCCTTCTGGAACAGCCTCCATCTTGGGCCGATGACAGTAAATGTGGCAGCCTCGGTCACACCCATCACAAAGGAGGAGAAACTCATCATTGTCACCCTTCCGGCAGACCAGGCAGGTCTGGACCAACATGAGAAGACAGAATGAGTCCATAACCCCGTGTTATCACCAACCCCACTCTTGCCGATATCTAAGTTTCCAGACTCACCACTTTGTTGACAGACTTCTCCCACGCGATGGACCTTTCCAGCTGGCCCATGCACAAGCACACTTGGGCTGCACTACGGCACCTCTCAAGTGTCTGCCGCCAGACTCGGACACGAGGGGTGATCTCATAGGATCTGTAGGGAAAGTGGTGATCCTCGTGTGAGGAACAGAACACAAGGCTTTGGTCTTGCCTCTCCCAGGCCATGAAGCAGGCAGCAGGAGTCACTCACATCTCGGTCGTGGTGCCGTCAGAGGCACCATTGGGTGTGCTCAGTAGGGCCTTCTCCACTACCACCTCATGGGCTGCCCAGAGGGGCTCCCGTAAGTACCGCCGCTCCACATTCTGCTCCAGAACAGCCAATCGCATCACAGCGAGGTCCAGAGGGTTGGTGTTCTGCCGCTGAGGTACTGTTCCTTCCCTGCCCCGGCCCCTCCAAGGGATATCCTCCTGGGCATCAGGCAGGTGCTCACAGTAGGTCAGGTCTTCTCTGGTGGAATCTGGGCTAGGGCATGTCCAGCCCTTCCAGTGGGAAAAGAGAAACAGAACACATTGTAAAGGGACACATTTCATGTCATGGTAGATCACACAGGAAGAAACCCAGGGCTTGTCCTGATACCCTCCCCCAGACAGGTGCACTGGCTCATGTTTGCAATCCCAACACCTGGAAGGCTGAGACAGGAAGAAAGCCTTGAGTCCTAGGCCACCCTGAGCCACAGAGTGAAAGTCTGTCTCAAAAACCAGAACCTAGGGCTGGAAAGAAGGCACTGTAGTTCAGAGTGCAGGCTATTCCTCAAAGGGACCTAGGTTCAACTCCCAGAGCATACATGGTGGGGCTCACAACTGAACTGTCTCTAAGGCCAATGTGATAGGACCTGACACTTCTAGCCTCTGAGGACACTGCACACATGTACTAGACACACGTACAGGCAAAAGATCCACACAGATAAAAATAAACCAAAACAATAGTTAAGGAAAGTCAAACCCTTCCCCTAAACAACCCCCTCTTCAGCACCAGCCCCAGGTACCCGAATCTGCAAATCTGAGAGGACGACCCGCTGCTCCAGCTCCTCCACCCACTGAAGCACAGCCAGGTCTGTCTCGTAAGTCTTCTCTTTGGGAGACCAGCTTGGAATTCCTTCTTCCAAGGCAGGCAGCTGATTAGGCTCAAAGATGGGGTCTGGGAAGAGAGCGGTCCATAAATGACTGCATAGCAGCTACTCTAGATCAGGTTGGGTCAAGATCTCTCATTTACCAGTTAAGGGCTGTAAACAAACTTCCTGCAGAAAGTCCTTGTGCTTGCTAAGATGTTTGTGAAGCGCCTTCTCCCGGATGCCGCGGGGATGCAGTGCCTTGAGCAGGACATCCAGCGTCTCAGGATCTCGGATCCACCACCAGCCTGAGCACATCTCTGTGTACAGAGGGTATCCATATGGGCCAGGGAATGGGAACCTGCCTGTGGGCATGAACCACACTCCCACAGGGGAAATTGCGAGTGCCCCCATGCTTGCCCCATCCTAGCCAAGCTTGCTCACCAGGCGGGATAGGCTGGGCTGTTGGCTGGGGTAAGTAATGCTGCTCCAACTGCTTGAAGAACTTGCCAGGAGGTCTCCCTCTCCGCTTTGGTTGTCCCAGCCCTGTGGGGCTCTGTGACATTTCTTCAGAGTCCCCCGAAAGCCTCTTAGGGCCCCCTCTAGGCAAGTGGGTGGACGAGAGCTGCACTGGGGAACAAGGATTGGCAGCACCGGGTGTGTTCATCTACAAATAAGAAGACATGCAGGAGTTTACATATTTCCTGCTGCAGGCCACAGCCTGACAGCCAGACATGGGAGCCTGGGGCGAGATAAAGTGCACACTGATGTGGCTACTTACTGGTTTAGAGGAGGCAGGCAGCTGGAGGGAGGGAGAAGGTTGGTCCTCAGAAGCTGCAGGGGGTGGGGTGGGGGCAGCATCACAGGGTATCTGGGCTGAGAAGTTAAACCACGGACCTTGAGGACCAGGGCAGGATTGAGCCTCATCAGGCTCTGGCTCCTCCAAGGACTGAGACGGAGCAGAGTCTAATTTTCCTGGGCTGCTATCGGGCGTGAGGACTGAGCTGCTCAACAGGGAGTTGTGGCTCTGAGTCTGGCTCAGCCAAGAGAGGAACGCAGACTGGCTGAGGTCATGCTGGCTCTGACCCAGAGAGAAAGGGGAACCTTCTGACTCTAGGAACCCACTACTTGACTGAAGATGGGGCTGGGTAGGGGTCGGAGGCTGAGGCTGAGGCTGAGGCTGAGGCTGAGGCTGATGTCCTGGGTGAGCTTGAGTCTGGGCTGAATCATGTTCCCTAATGGTGGACTTAAGGTGATGAGGCTGTAGAGACCCAGGCTTAGGTTTCTGAGGTCGGCCTCGGGACCGGGCAGGAGAAGTAGAGGTGTTGGAGCCAGTTAACTCCTTCTTTACAGAGACTCGGGCAGAGCTGGGTGTTGAAGTGACCACTTCCATCAAGGACTCAGTTTCTTGCTTTATTTCATCTTCAGTAACTGGAAAGAGAAACAAAGAGCTTAAGATACACTGTTGTAGACGGCCGGTGGTGGTGCACCGCTGTAGTCGCCACGCTCCCGAGTTCGAGTCCAGCCTTTGCTTGCTGCAGCACAGTTAGTTCGACTCACAGCCCCCCCCAGGGGGGGCAGAAACAAACAAACAAACAAACAAACAAACTTTTATCCCAATACTCTGGAGGCAGAGGCAGGCAGATTTCTGAGTTTGAGGTCAGCCTGGTCTACAGAATGAGTTCCAGGATAGCCAGGGCTACACAGAGAAACCCTGTCTCGAAGAAAAAAAAAAAAAAAAAGAAAGATACACTGTTGTATAATGGGAAAAAATGAGATCTAGAGATCTATAAACAAAACATGCTTGTTTTTTAAAATTCACTTTTCTGTGTCTAGAATCAACTCTAGAATATTGTGTTAACACCTGGCATGGAGCTACACATAAGGTAGGTCTGTTAAGCACTAAAGAGTACAAACCCATTTTAATTTTTTTGTAGTCTTTGAAAGAAATTAATTCTGGGTATGTGTGGAGGCCCCAGGCCCTGGATCTTTGAGCTTACAGGTGGGTGTGAGACATGTGTGCTGGAGCCCAACTCAGGTCTTCTGGAAAAGCAGCACACGCTCTTAACCTCTGCCCTCTCTCCAGCCCCAATCCTCATTGTCTTATGAAGCAGGTCTACATCACTATGGCCCCAGTCCACAGATGAGAAACTGAAGCATGTAGCTGCTGTGTGACAGCAGAGGTGAGTCTTGACTCTTGAGTCTACCACATCACAGAGTCAAAGCCCAAGAGGACCAGGCAGAAGGAAGGAAGGAAAGAGTAAAGGAAGGAAGGAAGGAAGGAAGGAAGGAAGGAAAGAAGGGCTCACTTTTGTCTGGCCTTCACCCCCGTCTTTTCCACACCTACCTGTGCTCCCCTCCGATCCTTCCACAAAGACACCAGTGAGATACGGTAACACCCAATATCGGCGTCTATATCGGTCTTGACCCAGGGACACTGCCCGGAGCATCGGGGATGAATGAAGCAGCTTTTTTCTGAAGAAGAGCTGACGCTGAGTAGGAATTAGAAAAGGAATAAAACACATTTCCATCATGGCATGGCGAATTTCAGTATCTGGGGGAGAACTCAAGTTTATCAACTTCCCTATAGAACTGAGATATTCTGAAGAAGGGGATCAGTTCTTGCCCAACTCACATTTCTGACTTTTATGAGATTAAAAGCATGGTACCTTACTGAGTTTTTCTATATGGCGCTCTAGCTCAGGAATGCTGGATGCCGCAATATCAACCTGCACCGAAACAAGTAGACATTGAGAGAAGGAGAGCTAACAGATCAAAAAAAAAAAAAAAAAAAAAAAAAAAAAACTTTCTAACCCCCTTTCCTCTGACTCTGGTCTGCACCTCTCCATCTCTTCGACCCCTGCGCCCATGGACAGCTGCTGTATTTTCCTCGTCTTCCTCCTCTTCTATGCCACTGGTTTCCTCCATGATCCGAGAACTGCGTCTCCGTCCCAGGCCATCTTCTGCCCCTTCCATCATAACCTCAGGCCGCCCAGTTCGCTTGGCCAGAGCAGTTTTCAGTCTTAAGAAACAGAGATTAGGGGAAGAGTCTGGTGAAGAATATAATGCCAAAAAGGAAACACTTAAAATTTACATTTTCCAGAGCCCTGGCTATGCCTCACCCTCCCTTTGGGCTCTACTCCGTCCTGTCCCTACCTCCGGAGTCGGCCTTCAACAATCCATTTGTTTTTCCTGTAGCTAGACATATTCTCCAGAGTCTTGTCAATCTCACTGCAGGGGAACATGGAGTGATTTTTGAGGGAGAAGTGGCAGAGCAAAAAGAAAGATTAAGCATTAAGGAGCTGTAAGAATTTCAGTCTAGTTCAAACAGGATGGATGACAAAGGCAGGCTTACAGTGAGTCCCTGCCAAGTCATTCCAGCATCCCCAGAGAAGAGCAACAGACACATACCACCCAGGGACTCCTGGAGAGCTAAGACCCTCCCCTAACACAAAACACAGGATTGACCATTCCCACTCAAGTCCTCACTTGATGATAATGGTCGACCCGTTGAGCTCATGCACAAGGAAGGCTAGAATAGCAGCCTTCTGTTGAGGTGGCTGGGCCTGAAAAGGCTGGGTACGCAGACTGTCGCACAAGGAGGGCTCCACTCTATATGCCATGAGAAAGCAGCGCAGTATCTCAGACACATTGTCTCTGGTCAATGGGATCTCCGACAGCTTCTCCCCCAAGATCTTTAGGGACTGTTTGGAAGAAGCATAATGGAAATGAGAGGGAAATAGGAACAACTCAAGTTGGGGGAGCCTGGAAGAGCTCCAGGTTAAGATAAAACCGTAAGAGAAAAAGACAAGGTTAGCAAGACAGCTCAGATGATCATGAAATTTGCCACTAAGCCTGATATGAGTATCTTTAACTACTAGACCCACCTGATGAAACACCAACTGATTCCCCACAAGTTGTCTGTCCTCTGACCATATATATACAGACATGCAAACACACACACAATAAATAAATGTAATTTTAAACAATTTAGGGTTGGAGAGAGAGAGCTATTCCTTTTGAAAGAACACAGATTTGGTTCTCAACACCCATACGGCAGTTCTCAACTATCCACAATCCAGTTACAGGGGATCCAACCGTGTTTTCTGGCCTGCAGGGGCACCAGGCACACACATGACATACATATGTATATGCAGTCCAACACTCATCTACATAAAATAAATCTTCACAAAAAAAAAAAAAAAAAAAAAAAAATTTTTTTTTCGAGACAGGGTTTTTCTCTGTGTAGCCCTGGCTGTCCTGGAACTCACTCTGAAGACCAGGCTGGCCTCGAACTCAGAAATCCACCTGCCTCTGCCTCCCAAGTGCTGGGACTAAAGGCGTGTGCCATCACTGCCTGGCCTGCAACTCTTGATTTCAGGGGATCCAACACCATTTTATGGTCAGTGTAGTACCAGGCATACATGTGGTACACAAACAGACAGGCAAAACAAGTCTATAAATAAAATAAAATTAAGAAATTAAGGAAGTTACTAGAAAAAGGTGAAAGACTACAAAGAGAAACTGCAAAATAAGAATGAACAAAGGAAGCCTTGCAAAGAAAATGGTGTATAAAGCTAGAAACAAGAAGCAGCTCCATTTCCCTTCCTTCTGTGGGTGCTTTAGAGGAAGCATTTAAGTGTTCTCAAAGAGAGAGCAAAACTGTAACACAGGCCCACGAACACTCACCTGGCAGTAGGGAGGCAGACCAGGATCATGGAGTGCAGCCTTCAGAAGCTGCACTAGCAGGTCTTGCACTTTGTCCAAGCTGTCACCTTGACATAAGAGTCCCTCCTGCAGGACTCCAAGACTAGGAACATCTTTGGTAAGGTCAAAGCCTAGCACTTTGCCAAAACTGTGCAGGAACTCCACAATGGTCAAGCAATCTGAGAAAGCCCTACTGGACAGTGTCAAACCAGGGATGCGCGTGAAGTCAGGCAGGGGCTGGAGGGAGGAAAGCACATGGATATTCTGTTAGACTTACCAGGAGGCCCTATCTAGTCCTTCTGGTAATAGAAACGTCTTTAGAACTGGCCCTTCCAATACCCTTAATACCTGGTGGTCAGTCAGACACATATCCTCTGTGGGCTTCTTCATCTCTTCCAAGATAACCTGCTGCCTCTGCTGCTCCTCCAGCTGCCTCTGTGTGGCAAGGGCCTTGTCTGCTCTACCGGATGGCCTGGCTCTGGGCTCTTCCTTTCCCTTTGCTTTTACCTTTTCTTTCTTTTCCCTCTTTACCTTTTCCTTCATCTTCTCCTGCTTTGTTTTCATCTTCTCCTTCTCAGCCTACCCACCCAGGGAGAAAGGAACAAGTAAGTGCATAAGGACGGCTGTCGAGCCACGCCTGATCCTAGTTCCTCATAAACTCAGAGTCCAAAATGTAACTGTAATACTGACATGGTGTGTTTAGAAAATCTCTTGGTGCTTTACAATCAGACTTGAGAGATGAGAATTTAGCTCTGTGGTAGAGTGCTTGTCTAGCATGCACAATGTACCCTGGAAAAAGAAATTATGCTTGGAACACATATCCGTGTCTATACCTTGAATTTCTTCTTAGTGTCCTTCTGCTTTAAGTTCTTGAAGTCTTGCTTCCTCTTGTTTCTGGCCTGTAAACCATAAAGGAAGTCATTTCTCCTCAAATGACTCTGAAAGCACCTCTGCTTGGGCTAGGATTCAAAAACAGAAAAGGGTGCTGGGGAGGAGAGGTGAGACGGGACGATGAGGAACTGGCAATGGCTCCACTCTCTCACCCTAGAGACGCCCATATTGTTCTTGATCAAGCCCATTCTAAATCTAGCCTACGGAATTCCACTTAATGAATGTGTGCTGCTATATTAAGGGTGGAAATGTGGATGAAATATGAAACAGGCTGTCAAAGAGCCCACTGATGCCCCTTACCTGCCCTGGGGCAGGGGCCTGACTCTCTCCCCGCTGTACCTTCTGCCGTATCTTCTTTTTGCTTTTAGTCACCTTTGCTTTATCCTCCTCACTTAGTACTTCTGTGAAGGCAGGAAGGAAATTGAAAGTGAGGTAGACAAACACACTTGGCACCCATGGCAGCACATGACTATTACAAAGTTGGCTTCTCATGCAGCTCCTTGAATGACGTTTTTTTTTTGAGTAGACATAATTAATAAAACATTTAAGAGATAGATATAGGGGTGAGGGAGGCATCTGCTGAGGCAGCGGTACAAAGTGCTCAAGCAGCATCGACAGCCCAGGAGCCACAGACTGACGCCAACTCAACTGCTTGGAAGTGGTCCAGCTGATGGAAAGGATGCTACGACTGCAGAATGCCTTTATAATCTGTCGCTTTCCCTGCCTATGCAGAAAGGGTAGAAATACACAGACTGATGCACATGGCCTGACTTTAGTGAAAGCTGGGAAAGAACCAGAAATCTAAGCTGTCAGGGAAAGAGGGTACTACTGTCTTATAATACTGACATCCTAGTGTGCACTGAGAAGAGAATGGACTCTTTCAAAGCAGTGAGGACACCACTGTCAGAGGCCAGTGCTCAGCTTCCACAGCTCCGTCTACTAGGAGATCTGAAATCAGTGTAAACCTGCGAATAATTCTCTTCTGACTGATATTTTTTTTTCTTTTTTGCTTTTTTTGTTTTTTCAAGACAGGGTTTCTCTGTGTAGCCCTGGCTGTCCTGGAGCTTACTCTGTAGACCAGGCTGGCCTCGAACTCAGAAATCCGCCTGCCTCTGCCTCCCAAGTGCTGGGATTAAAGGTGTGCGCCACCACTGACCCGATAACATTTCTGATATATAAACATCACCATACATTTTTACAAAGAGACCTTCTAAAATATTATGGGTAAATTGGTTAAACTGGGCAGTGGTGGCACACACCTTTAATCCCAGAGCTTGGGGGGATGGGGGCAGGCAGCTATCTGAGTTTGAGTCCAGCCTGGTCTACAGAGTGAGATCCACAACAGCCAGGGCTACACAGAGAGACCCTGTCTCGAAAACAAAACAAAAGCAAAGTTTCTAGTGAAATGCTATGAGAGAGGCTCAGCTGTCTGAGCTCTTACACAGAACCTGAATTCAGCTCCAGCTCACAACCAACCTCAACTCTAGTTCTAGGGGATTGACACCCTCTTATGGCCTTCACAGGTACCCACGTAGTGTCTATGTGCAAAACATTTATATACATAAAATAATTCTTTTGAAAAAATGAAATATTCTGAGGTTGGAGTTTTAGCATTTGTAGAGGACTTGTTAGATGAATGTTCAAAGTCCTAGGATTGGTCCCCAACATGGGAGAGAAAAACACATGCAGCCAGATAGCAGAACTAGAACTGTGAATGGGATTAAAAATTCATATCCTGCACATTGCACAGTGAAAGCATTTAAAAGCTCATTTTAAAAATTGGACATTTTTGCCGGGCGGTGGTGGCGCACGCCTTTAATCCCAGCACTTGGGAGGCAGAGGCAGGCGGATTTCTGAGTTCGAGGCCAGCCTGGTCTACAGAGTGAGTTCCAGCCAGGGCTACACAGAGAAACCCTGTCTCGAAAAACCAAAAAAAAAAAAAAAAAAAAAAAAATTGGACATTTTCTCATTTATCTATCCCACTAAAATAGTGTCCCAATAATCTTTAGGATTCAGGTGTGAATTGAAGTCTCTACAATAAAAATCACAGAAATTATATGTACAAACTCAATCTAAACAAGGAGCTTAAAGACAAGAAAAAACCATGGCAGCCTTCTCCTTTGGCCATTACTGTATGGAATGGCCAATACTGTAGGAATAACCCACAGCTTAGTTTTCTAGTAAACACAACTCAAAAGGAAGAAATTGCCTGGGGGAAAATAAGGAGCAAAGAGCTGGGGTTCTATTCCCACCTTCAACAGGGCAAGAATGGATTTAGGTTCATCTGTCTAGGTGTCAGTCCTTCTTGGGAAAACCAGGTATCAGCAATTCAGCAACAGCCCCGAGCACAATGTCCAGGCTACAAATAACACTGTACCTTGGATTTCCAGTTTCTTTGGAAGTCGGTTATCTGTTTTATTCAACGGCTCAGGCATTTTGATCTTAGGAGGCCGACCTCGGCCCCGCTTCACTTTGGGAACTTCCTTGTTCTTAGCCTTCTCATTGTTTCGAGGTCGGCCTCGTTTGCCAGTGATCGCTTGAATTCTGGAAGGAATCTCCTCTGCTGATAACTGGACCCACTGCAAACCCTAAAGGAACAGTGACACTGAGCTATGAGGAAACAGTGATCTGTATAGGCCACCAAGTGTCACTAAGCCCTCTGAAGTGTCCCAAACTCCTTGAGCCACCTAACTTCATGAAAGAAAGCTATAATTTTTTTCCCAACAATTTAATCCTTAGGCCAGCACCTCTGGTGTATCTCTTTCTTCAAAGAAATCTCCAACAGGCATGCGGGGACTGAAGCTGAAGTGCTCACGGCGGACACTGTGCATCACATTTCGGCTCAGGTACTGAGAGGAAAAGTGAATGGCATTAGTAAAGTCATAGTCATTCCATGGCTTTGGCAGCAACAGTACATGCAGAACAGGCCCCAGAGGAGACAATGCTACCCTACTCTCCTGCGACCCCAAAAAAAAAAGGCCTTTTTAAAAAAAAGCTACCAATGCTGTTACCTTGATAACTTCTGGAAACTGCTTCATTCTCTTCCCACAGGGGCCATAATACCAAGTTTCCCCCTGCCACCGATGGCTGCCCTTCTTGATGCGCACTTCTCTTCGCCACCTGCCAGAGAAGCACATGGGCCCTGCCACCAGGTCACACCCCTACCCACTCCCATGCCACCCAGGAGCCAAGCCCACTGAGCAGATTCCCCCTTCAGCTGTCTCCCTAGCCCTGCATGCAGACAGTCCTACATACACAGTCCTGCATACAGAAACAGCACAGCATGTAAGCTTGATAAACAGGCTGACAGTGCATGAGCTCAAGCAAGTACTTCAGGAGGAAAACACTGCACTAAATGGCAAATGTGAACAAAGATCCTCACCCTCCTTTTTATAAAGCTACTGGAACAAGCAGCTAGAAACTCCTACTGCCCTGGCTCAGGTGCAGAACAAAGTTAAGAGTAAGCTTGGAGGTTGACATCATGAAATAACTAAGCAGGCTAGGTTTTAGTTACTAACTATGCACCGAGCAATACATTATAAAACTCAGCCTTATTTCTGTCTTAAATATTGCAGTTGCATTAAGACTTGGTAACATCAAGTAGCCTAAAAAATCTAGGCCTGTGACAACAGCTGGGTTGGTCACTAAGAAAAGTTACTGCTCTAGACCTTAACTCTCCAGAGAGCATTAAAACAGCAATCACTGCCACAGAACAACCCAGCTCACTGGTAGGAAGCCCCTCTCCCTTCACTGCTGTCCCTCTCTATGGAAACAGTTTTATCTAGCTCTTTTGGATACTTGTGCCTTAGTCTGAAAAAGGATCAAGACCAAGCAGCCAGCAGATAAACAAAGACTATGTGAGGGAGTCAGACTCGCAGAAGAGAACACTGGTTTGGAGCAATAGCCCAGCAGTTAGGAGCATTTGCTGCTCTTATAGGAGTCCTGAGTTCAGATCCTAACATCTACAACAGTCTGTGACTCCAACACTAGGGGTCCCACACCCTCCTCACTGTCCTAGTCTATTCCTGTGCAGCCCAGTCCTCTCCCATCAACATAAGAGAGGAGCTCCTCTCTTCCTATCATCCATGAGCTTCTTGAGGTTAATATGTGTAGCCATCTAGAGCATTTACCCATGTTGGAGGGGAAGACGAACTTCTTCTGGGGTAGCAATACGTCTCTTCAGTACATCACCTAGAGGATAAGACCAGAGACATCAACATAAGAAGTCAAGCAAAGTTATTGGATAGAGTACTTGGAGGTGGAGGCAGAGGCAAGCACATGTCTTTGAACTGGAGGCCAGCTTGGTCTACATTGCAAGTTCCAGGCCAGTCAAGGCTACATACTGAGACCCTGTCTCAAAAAACAAAAATATTAAAGAAAGTTAGTAATAGGTTAGTAGAAAAGGGCGGACGCCATATGTGACACCTGTATGAGTGTTCCTGTGTGTATATCTATATATCTATGTATCCTGTGTGTATATCTATCTATGTACCTATGTATCCTGTGTGTATTATCTATATATCTATGTATCCTGTGTGTATTATCTATGTACCTATGTATCCTGTGTGTATTATCTATATATCTATGTATCCTGTGTGTATTATCTATGTACCTATGTATCCTGTGTGTATTATCTATATATCTATGTATCCTGTGTGTATTATCTATATATCTATGTATCCTGTGTGTATTATCTATATATCTATGTATCCTGTGTGTATTATCTATGTACCTATGTATCCTGTGTGTATTATCTATATATCTATGTATCCTGTGTGTATTATCTATATATCTATGTATCCTGTGTGTATTATCTATATATCTATGTATCCTGTGTGTATTATCTATGTACCTATGTATCCTGTGTGTATTATCTATGTATCTATGTATCCTGTGTGTATATCTATGTATCTATATATCCTGTGTGTATTATCTATGTATCTATGTATCCTGTGTGTATCTATATATCTTGTGGAGACCAGCAGGTAGAAACAGAGTGTGGACACTCACCACCACCAGAGACTGGGACTGCTTCTCCAGTCATCTCTTCCTGATCAGCACAAGCTTCAGGGGCACTGCTGACATCTTTAGTTGCTGGAGAGACTGTCTGGAAGGCAGCTGCTGGAGAAGGTTCAGAGGAACCTTGAGGAGAAGTCACTGGAGCTGTCATAGAGGCTTCCAAAGAGATGGCTGGGAGAGCAGGTGAGGAAGCTGGAGAGACTGCTGTAAAGACTTCAGGAGGGACAGGTGAGGATGCTACTGGAGAGACAGCTGGAGAGATTTCTGCAGATGCTGTCAAGGAGGCTTCTGGGGAGGCTGTTGGTGAGACTGCTGGATGTAGTTGAATGCTAGGTGGCTGGTCAGGGGCTGGCTCAGTCAGGGGATGTGGGAAGTTTGAAGACTGGGTCTCCATTTCTTCCTGTTCAGAGTCACTGCCACTGTTCAGTTCAAAGCTGTTCTCTACGATGCAAACAAAGTCAGTGTAAGTCAAAGAGTATGTCTCAGGGAAATACATTTATCCAATCCAACCTGCACTATGGTAAACATGGTTATTTTAAGGTCTTTTAGTGAGAAAAGACAGCACCCACACAAATGGGTGACTCACAACCTTCTGGAACTCTAATCCCAACGGGTCTGGCTGAAGACACCCCCCCCTCTTGTGGTCTCCAAGGGCATCAATGCACACATGATACATAGATATACACATAGGAACACTCATACACACGAAATTAAGTTTTAAAAAAGCAGCGCTGGCTCTTTCCTTATTCCAATAGCTTTTCCTGAAGCTAAAAGGCCTCTGGCCTTTGTCCTTGACAACCTCCAAGTCTCAAGTTCTACACAGGTTAAAGTACCATTCCCACTATACACCATCTCATAGTCTGTCAGCAAGGTATCGCTCCATACTTCCACTTTGAGGGCGTAATTATGGAACCCATTCTCTCACTGCGTTTGCAGGTGAGAACTTTCTGTGTGTGTCCTACCTCTCTTCACTTACCTTGCAAGACAGACTCCCCTAAGACAGGTGGGGAGGTGGGGCTGACAAAGATGGAGGCTGCTGTGTGGCTGTCATCTGCCAGGAGACTGAAGGCATTAGCATTGCTGAGAGAAGGGCAGTCGAGGGCAGAGATCACAGGGTTGCCCTCTAGAGGCAGCTTGTCTTCTGCACCCATCAGCTCTGCATCATCTATACCATAAAGCCCTCCACTCACTGGCTCTGTTTACGGTGGTAAAAAAATTTAAAAAGCAGAATATTAAGAAGAAAGTTAGAAAGTCAGACTTTTCTAAGACCCCCCCCCAAATATTCTAGTTTCTAGTGTATGAATTGGGGAAATGGGGAATCAAACAAGAAAGGGTCTCTACCTCAGACTAACTTGAAACTCACTATGTAGTTTAGGATTGTCAAAGTCACAACCCCTGCTGTGTTAGCTACCCTACCATGCGATACATACTATAAATTAGGGGAAACATACAGCCCTCTTATAAAGCAAAGTCAGGAGATTGTGAAAATGAAGGCAAAGATACTGACTTTGTATCTACCCCATAGATCCTTGTAGAAAACTAGCATTTATCATAAAATAGGCCTTGTTTTTATATTTAACTGGCAAATGTTTTCTATTTAGTTAAAACCCAAATAACCCAACTGTGTGGTAGTTACAGCCTATTCAGTGAATTATTGGAGCCAAGGGCTCTTGGCCAACTAGAAGACAGGAAGAGTCTGGGACGTGGACCAATGCATCTGAGTAAAGTTGGCCCAGGCAGCAGTATAGACTATGGCTTACTAAAGGTTTGCCCACAAGCCCAATACCCCAGATTCCTTAAAACATTCCTTGGTTTTCTAACTTTTCCAGGTAAAAAGTTGGCTCAGGTCAGCACAAAAGGGAACCCCCTGCAGAGCCCACCTGCTGCCAGAGAGTCAAAGGGCTCAAGGGAGTCTTCACTGAGGATTGGAGTGTCTTCCAGTTGATCAGGAAGATGTGAAGGATCATCTAGACAGCTCACTGTGGGCTCAGGGACCAGGACGGAGACTTCTTGGTGTAAAGACTCCACAGAAGAGACAGAACCATTGTAGCCACACATCTTTAGTTCTAAGCAATCCCAGGAGAGACCAAAAGTCAAAGCTGAATCCTTCAATTTAGCTATGTTAGGTGTTATATTAGGTGTCCAGGCAACTCTTTAATGAAGTCCACATATGCACATGGTATGGACTGCTCTCTCCTACACGGCCCTCCCCCAGACACATTGGTGCTCAAATCTGTTCAACATTCTCTTAATAAATTCTAACTTTGCTTTAAAAATAAGATGTTCATTCAATCCAATCAACCTTTATTTCTAGTTCTATGCTAGGAACAGATCCTATCCATATATATTCCTAAAACCAAGTATACATCATGCAAAGAGGAAGAGTAAGGCCTGAGACAAGAAGTCTAACATATACTCATTTTTCCCAACAAGTGGAACAGAGAAAATATTTTTCTTTTTTTAAAATAGGGTAGCCACCATTACATTGAATATGAATTACAAACTAAGATTTTATCTATTTTTAGGGAAACAAAAGATTGTTATATATTAATATAAACAAAAAGAGAAAGAAAAAAATAAAGGGAGCTTAATAGACAAGCAATGGTACACTGATTATTTTCTTCTCAAATTCATAAGCCAGTCACTACTATGGATGAAGTCAAAATTGATGCCTTCAATTTAGCTGTATTAGGTGGTTCTATCAGGTGTTGAGGCAGCTCTTTCAAGCAGTACCCACTCCTGCCCCAACTAAGATAGCTTCATGGCTTCACTGCTGTTTTGTTGTAGCCATTCCATCTATTAAAGGAAACCCTGCCCCACCATTCCTTGAGACTGGGTCTTATGTGTCTGGGGTTGACCTTGAACAACTATTCCTTCTACCTCCACCTCCCAAGGGCTGAGATTACAGGCATTTGCCAGTATGGCTGACAAGGTGGAACCCAAGGCCGTATTCATGCATACTACCCATTCAGCTCTTGATGCAGTCTGCCTGGCTACCGCGGGCTTGCCCCAGCCCACCTGCCCTCTCCAGGCAGTAGCTCTGCATGAGCTGGGAATCATCTGCACTCCCACTCTCGCACTGTGCTGCTGCCACACACACACACAGCCATTGGCTCTGCTAACACCAACATGCACATCAGCCTCCACTGTAGAGAGCTGGAAAGGTAAGTTTTCCTCACTTCAAAAAGCCACCGACCCCATAGCCCTGCTTCCCTCTCCACCCCAGCTCACAGACCCAGTTATACCTGGCTGCTCTTCCTCCAGCTCCAGGCTGCCTACCAAGCCAGTGTCATTTTCTGCCACAACTGAAGTCAGCTCCTTTTCTGCTGCCTCATCAGGATGGAGGTCACTGCTTCCATCCTGGGAAGGTGCAAAGGTCTGGATACTAGACCCCAACATTGGAGAAGTCTGTGGGGAGGTGAAAAAACTTGGGGGTCCATTGGGTATCACCTCAAAATTCTGGTCAGGAAAAGAATCATACAGCTCCTGTGAATCGAAGTTAAGCCCCATGGGACTCTGGGTACCATTGGCCCAGAACTCTTGGCTCCCAGCTCGAAGATTAGTGTTGTGACTTGGGGATGAAGGTTGTCGACTGCCCCCAAGGATACCGTTGAGCGGGTATTGTCCCCCAGGGAACTGAGAAAGAAGGGGTGGGTCCTTGAGGTTGTTGCCAGGATTGGCAGATGGGTACTGTGAGTAGTTCCAAAGACAGTCGTAGGCCACGTTAGGGTGATGGAGGTGTGAGGTGCTGGAGGAGTGGGGAGCAGAGTTCAAAATCCCTGAAGTAGTAGTGTGAGATACAGTAGATAAGCCATTAACATTCACATCCCCATTCAAACCTGGCAGAAAAAAAACAGGACAGGTTTGGCTATGAACATACATATAACACTACCGAATAAACTTCAAATTGACAATGCTGAAGGTACAAGCCAGGGGGACCTCCGCCACCTTTATCTTCTACCTCTCAAGGGCACGCTAAACCTGGATGCTCCTGTGCATGCTTAGCAGCTGTGGCTGAGACTGTGGTCTAGGAATGCCACAGGAGCTGGTAGCAGCAGCTTTTATTGCTGTCGCAAGCTTTTTACTACATGAAGCTGCACACAGGTTTCCTACAATGACTTGCATGCTTCCCCACTCTCATTCCTTATGAGAATTCTTTCCTTGGAGGGCCTGACTGAATTCTTCAGTCCCCACCCACCTCTTTCCTTAGTGCCTACTTGGCCCTCGAGTGGCACCAGAAGGGACAGCCTCCACCTCACTACCACATGCAGATCCAGCACTTTGTGCTGAGCTAAGAATAGAATTTGCTGTCACCACAGTGACAAGATTCCAGCCCAGAAGGCTGGGGTTAGCCCCTCCCCATAGGCCCAGAAGGGTAATATGCCGTAGGTAAAAATCTTTGCATGAGCCGGGCAGTGGTGGCACACGCCTTTAATCCAAGCACTTGGGAGGCAAAGGCAGGCGGATTTCTGAGTTCGAGGCCAGCCTGGTCTACAGAGCGAGTTCCAGGACAGCCAGGGCTATACAGAGAAACCCTGTCTCAAAACCACCCCCCCAAAAAAAATCTTTGCATGACCACTGGCTACGGAATGAATCCAGCTCTAAAACAACAGCTATCTTTGAGTTTGCAAAAGACAACAATGAATAAAAGGGACTAAGGTACTAAAGAAGCTGCAAGCAGGTGACGATGTGTGGGGAATCCTACAGCAGGTAGGTAAGTATGTATATGTGGAAACTCCAACGAAACAGAGGGGCTTGTGTTTATCTTCAAGTGTCCTATAAATGACAGGAGGAAAGCAAGTACAAGTCACAACTCTTCTACTCCAAGGAAGGAGAAAGTACTTGAAATTTGACTTCTAAGCAAAATGATTTGAAATCCAGGCAAATTTAGAATGTTAATTGATAGAAGAACTGAGGCAGGAGGACTGTCACCAGTTCAAAGACATCCTGGGCTAGAAAAATCCATCACCCCTAAAGAAAAGAACCTCAACAGTGACACTTTTACACGGATCAATTTCTAGGGGAGGCCCCGCCCATCCCCACCCTTGTGCACAAGGACAGAGGCAGCTCCAACACTCCTGCACACGCTACAGACACGTTTACCATGACCTTCACACACCTTCCTCAACCCTAGTCCAAAAGTTTTCTCATTCCTAAAAACAACTCCCCAGAGGGCATTATCTTGTCACAGATCCACTACCAGCAGTAGCCAGAAACAGGACCGATGAAAGAGCAAGCAAAGATGGAAAAGCTTGTATGTCTTCTCTAATCTAGATCCAAGACAGGAAAAAAAAAAAAAAAAAAAAAAATGCTTCCTTAAGCCCTTAAAACGTATCTCAGGCTGGGCAGTGGTTGGTGGTGCATACCTCTAATCCCAGCACGCACTTGGGAGGCAGGGGCAGGCAGATTTCTGAGTTCGACGCCAGCCTGGTGAGTTCCAGGACACCCAAGACTATACAGAGAAACCCTATCTCGAAAAACACACACACACACACACACACACACACACACACACACACACACACACACACGCGTATTCTCAGAAGCCTGATTTCTCTCTGGCTAGTTGTAAGCTCTATAGATTTATTCCTCTGTCACTACCTGACAAGAGTTATTGTTGGGTAGCTAGCCTAAGATAGACCTCAGTCTCCTCTCGCCAACCTGATCTGATGATGCCCATTCCCTCCCCAGTTCTGTGGCCTCCATACTTACTTTTCCCTTGCTGGGGGAAGTTCATGGGAGACCCGTTAGTGTAGAGGCCCTCCCCTGAGGAAGGAGAGGGTTTCAGTCCTGAGGCAGCTGGTGCAGGAGGAAGGCCAGTAAAGTTAAATGGTCATTTGCCTCCATTTCTGTAGGAGGGAGAAAAGGGAAAAATATCTGTGGTTAAACAAGGTTATATTATCACTTAGAGACTGTGTGCCTCCCTCCGTTTACGTACCCTTCAGTGTAGGTACTGTGAAAAGATGCAAGTTGAAAAAGAGAAGAAAATATACCCTTAACCTGGGCAAAGACCCAACTTTAAGTCAAGCATGGTATCACAACTATAAACCCAGCACCAGGAACGGTAGGAAATGAAGCCCTGGAGAAAATGAACTTAACTTTGATAGATCTGTCCAAGAGGGATGAAAACAGAACTAAGAAATATGGGAAAGTCCAATCAGTCAAACATTTGTGATGTACTACTGCAAATTAACCTTACATGAGAGATTTTTATACAAAAAAAAAAAAAAAGCCCTTGGGTTATGTTAATAATGTTTGGAGGGCACAAGCATCTACATTGAAAATTTTCCTATTTTTTCTTTTCCCCAAGACAGTGTTTCTCTATCTGTCCTGGAACTCACTAGTAGACCAGGCTGGCTTTGAATTCAGAGATCTGCCTGCCTCTGCCTCATGAGTGCTGGGATGGAAGGCGTGCACCACCATGCTGGGCAACCAGAAAGCTTTCTTTATCAAGTTCCTAAAGTTGAAGCAATAAAGCAGACCTAGGTAATATGTTAATTATCTGTTTAAAAGGATAAATAAGTTGGTTATGAAAAGATATGACCATTTGTCAACATCCCCAAGAGGTAGATCTGTGTCTGTGTCTCTGTGTGTCTATCAGTCAGACCTACTGGCACAAGCCTACAAGAGGCCAAGGCAAGAAAATCAAAGCTCAAGGACAGACTGGAGTACTTAGTAAGATCCTGTTTCAAAGCAAGCAATCACAGTTTATCAATATGCTATATACTGAAAATTAAACATCATTAGGTATATGCATGAACAGTCTACACACACTACATAAATACATACAATGCATGCACACATGAATGTACATACATACAAACTGCTTGTGTATGTTTTGGCACACATGCCATGGTAGGTGTGCAGAAGTTAGAGGACAATTTGGGAAAATCAGATCTCTCTCTCTACCATGTCCCAGAGATTGAACTCAGTCCTCAGGCCTAGCAGCAGAAAACTTTACTAAAAAAATCTCATCAGCCTCCAGAACGAAATTTTGAGTCTAAAACATAAACTTTGCATAGTATTACAGCATAGTAATTCTAAGATTTTACAGTTTAAATACCATTACAACTAGTACCTCAATCAATTCGAACTAAAAGAAATAAAAGCAACTTGTATTCTATTTAAGAGAGCAGTGAGGTGGAGAGAATGGGTTTACTTGTTTCTTGAGTGTGTTTCATGCACCCTAGAGTAGCCTCAACTCACAGCAAGAGAAGAAAATATGCCCTTAACCTGGGCATATTTTCTGCCTCAGCTTTCTAAGTGTTGAGATTACAGGCACATGCCACAAAGCCCAACTCAGGAAAAGTTTTCTGAACTAATTTATATGTCATATAAAATATCCCAGTTTCATTCTAAAATTACAATAAGGGCTAGCAAAATGATCAGCAGATAAAAATGTTTGCAGCCAAGTCTAATGAGCTGAGTCCAATCCCTGGAACCCACATGGTTGAAAGAAAGGCTAATTACTCCTATGCATGGGCGCGCAGGTTCTCGAAGGTACACACATGCGCCGCCCCCTCAGCCTTTTGGCTAAGATCAAGTGTAAAGTAAGTAGTAGGCTTCAATCTGCTAAGCACTCACGAAAAGACTGCAGTCATCCAGGATGTCCCCATTACAGGGAAAGCCCATTCTTCAGAACACAGATCCAAAAGTAAGTATCAAGAGATTAATAATCCTGAGTGAAACACACAAAACAATAAAACTAAATTCTTGTTTTAGGCTGGACTATTTCCAAAGCTTAAGCCACAGAGCAAAGAGAACATGCAATAGCTCACTTCAGAAATCCTAGAAAGAGCCAATTCCATTTGACCTGAACTTCCCCTTTCTCCTCCAGTTTTAGGCAGTCACAGTATCACCTGGGAACAGTATACCCTCAAAGATGGGTCACATTAATTTTTTTTCTTTGTTTTGTTGAATATACAAGGAAACTAGTGAGCTTATCCATTCTATTACTCTGAGAAAAAACAGCATATCCGACCTTATAAATTAAGTACTATTAACAATAAGCAGATGGCTCAAAGAAATTAGTGATGTAAAAGGAATAAAGGCTATCTGGCATCTGCCCCAACTGAAGGGTTACAGGAACCACAGCCACCTCATTCATTTCATTCCTAAATACACGCTATGTGTTGTAGTCAACGAACATAACAACAGACTCCATGTTCAAATCTTAGCTCTCCACCAACTTCTTTGGCCTTGGAAAAATTACTTAAAAAAAATTGTATTACACACTTCTACGGCTTGTGAGGGTTAAACAAGAAAATTTACATCAAGGTCCTTGCATTAAATGTTAGGTTTAGTTTGTCTGACAGGGCCTCAATACATAGTCCCTGATGATTCAGAATCCCTAGGATTCAGAGATGCCACCTGTCACAAAAACATAAGTGATGTCCATTCAGTACGTCCATAATGCCCAGCCATGTTAGTTGTTCTTACTAGACAAAGAGTAAAAAGAATGTTTATCTTGTTTGTGTGTGTGTATGTATGTTATGTACTATATATTTATATAAATATAAAATATATTTTAAAAATATATGTCTTTAAAAAAATTTTTCCAGAGTTTCTCTGTGTAGCTTTGGATGTCCTAGAACTTATTCTGTAGACCAGGCTAGCTTCAAACTCAGAGATTCATTTGCCTCTGTCTTCTAACTGCTGGGATCAAAGGCATGAGACACAACGCCTAGCTTAAAAGGTACACACATAACACACACATACAAGCTTTTCGAGACAGGTTTCTCAGTGTAACCCTGACTGTCCTGAAACTTGCTCTGTAGACCAGGCTGGCATCAAACTCAAGAGATCCATCCACCAGCCTCTGCCTCCCAGTGCTGGCACTAAAGACATGCACCACCAAGCCTGGCTTTTAAAAGGCATATGTTTTTAAAACTTATAGTATGGGAAATACTACAAGAGAGATGATATAACCAGACTTAACACATAAAACTTAACTCCTGGTTTCAGATATCACAATATAAGAATACAAGAAAATGACAGGCATGGTGGCAAGTGCCTTTGATCCCAGTACTTGGAAGGCACAAGCAGGCTGATCTCTGTGAGTTTGAGGCCAACTTGGTCTACTTAGCTAGTTCCAGGCCAGCTAGGGCTACATAGTAAGACCCTAGAAAATGGTGAGATTACAGGTGCATATTGATATGCCAACTTGCTTCTCAGCATTAAAAAAAAAAAAACAAAAACAAAAAAAACCTAACATTTTATGTGTATGTACACCACACATAGGCAGGAGACCTCAGAAGTCAGAAGAGCTAGATCCCTGGAACTGGAGTTACAGACAGCTATGAGCTACCATGTGGTGCTGGGAATAGAACCCAGGGCCTCTTTAAGAGCAGTAAGCACTAACTATTGAAGAGTATCTACAGTTCTGTTTCTCAGCATTTTAAACATAGTGATACAAAGCCAGGCAGTGGTGGCGCACGCCTTTATTCCCAGCACTTGGGAGGCAGAGGCAGGTGGATTTCTGAGTTAGGCCAGCCTGGTCTACAGAGTGAGTTCCAGGACAGCCAGGGCTACACAGAGAAACCCTGTCTCGAAAAAACAAAACAAAACAAAAAAATAGTGATACAAGTGACCCAATGTATAAAAGTTGTCCCCATTCTGCCCCACAAATCTTGGGAAGCTCCAAGCTTTCTATACTCCCAATTCCTGACACAGCAGACAGTGATCTTTAAATTTCATACTGTGAAAACTCCTCCTTCCTGACAAAATCATCTTCTTCCATTAGAGTTCCAGGTTCCAAATTCAGATTAAAGGATGCCCTCTTATCTAATCTACTCAAACTTCTCTTGGAACTCAGATTCAGACCAACTAAAACATGTTCTGACTGAGGCTCAATTTCTCTAAGTGAGGTAGAAGGTGATGAAATTTTACACTGAGGTAGGAAAGTACTACTCAAAGAAAACTGCCATGTCCAGGCAGGTTCTCTACCATCACCTGGATGTCAAGTCTCACCATCATGTTTCTTTTTTTTTTTTTTTTTTTTGGTTTTTCGAGACAGGGTTTCTCTGTGTAGCCCTGGCTGTCCTGGAACTCACTCTGTAGACCAGGCTGGCCTCGAACTCAGAAATCTGCCTGCCTCTGCCTCCCAAGTGCTGGGATTAAAGGCGTGCGCCACCACCGCCCAGCATGTTTCTAGCATTTAATTTAACACTAAAGTAGAGAAAGAGCCAAATGACTTACTGCTGAATATATGGCTCAGGGTTTTGTTACTGCCACTAGAAGATTGGTGTAAGCTCATTCAGAGAATATTTTCAGAGAAATATATTCAGTTTGTTTGTTTGTTTCCTTTTTTCAGAGACAGGCTCCATATATAGCCCCGGCTGTCCTGGAACAGCCTATATGTAGACTAGGCTGGACTTGAACTCACAGAGATCCACCTTCTCAGCTAATTTTTCACAGAGATAAAATTTTATACTTATACCATGTACACGCCTGGTAGCCACATGTCAGCAGAAGACATAAGATGCCCTGGAACTGTTAAAGTTAAGAATGGTTTTGAACCACCATGTAGGTGCTGGGAATAGAACCCATGTTTTCTTTCTGCAAGAGGTATCTGAAGGGTCCAAGAGGTATTATATCCATCCCCTGGAGGCAGAGTTGCAGACTACTATGAGTTAGGTGCTGGAAACTGAACTCAGGTACTCTTCAAGAGCAGTATGCATGAGATCTCTCCAGCCCCATTTTTGTTTTTAATTAGCTTTTTGAGAGAGCATCTTACCATGTAGTCCTGGCAAGAGTAGAATTCACTATAGAGATCAGGTTAGCCTCAGAAATCTGCCTGACTCTGTCTGTGCGTGCATGTACCACCACCACAGCCCTTAATTTTTTTCTGTAAGTATATGTTCATATACATGCCAGAGCTTGTATGTATCAGTACACATGTAGATCAGAGGACTTCAGAAACCATTCATTTCCTTTGAAGCATGGTGCCCAACGATCTTAAGTATACCAATTAGGCTAGACTGGTTGGCCACTGAGCCCTAGGGGTCTTTCAGTTCTGCCTCCCCAGTGCTATACTCACAATCACAAACCACCTTGCCTGCCTGATATTTTTACTTGGGTTCTAGGGATCAAATTTGGGTGGCTCATGCCTTTAATCCCACTACTCAGGCACAGCAGAGGCAGGTGGAAGTTGAAGGTCTGGTCTATATTTTCTAGAGAGTTATAAGTTAGCCAGGGCTACACAGTGAGATACTGCCTAAAAAAATTAGTAGCTGGCCAGTGGTGATACACACCTTTTAATTCTAGTACTTGGGAGGCAGAGGCAGGCAGATCTCTGAGTTCGAGGCCAACCTGGTCTACAGAGTGAGATCCAGGACAGCCAGGGCTACACAGAGAAACCCTGTCTCAAAAAAAAAAAAAAAAAAAAAATTTGGGCTGGAGAGTACAGACTGCTCTTCAGAGGTCCTGAGTTCAATTCCGGGCAACTACATGGTGGCTCACAACCATCCATAATGGGATCTGATGCCCTCTTCTGGTGTGTCTGAAGACAGCTATAGTGCACGCACATAAAATTTAATGAAAAAATGAATGAATGAATGAAAGTCAGTCAGTCTGGTCTACGCTTCACAGTTTTAAGCTAGCCAGGATCTCACACAATGAGATCATGTCTCAAACAAAAATCTCTTGATTTCTCCTTTCCTACAGTGCTGTGGACTGAACTAAAGGCCCTCTAAAGGCCCTAAGTAAGAGGCAGATAGATCTGTGTTCAAGGCCAGCCTGGTCTACATGGAGAGTTTCAGGACAGCCAGAGCTACATAGAAAGACCCTGTCTCACAAATAAAATAAAATAAAAACAAAGCCAGCCTGACCTACCTGTAACCCTATTGCAGAAATAGGGGGAAAAAAAAGAGGGAGGAGGGAGAGAAATCCCAGAAAAATCCCTCTATGTCCTAAAATATAAAACCTTACTTATTTCACACATTGCAGACATCACACACTACACCAATTAATAACTTTACATCACGCTAAGAGTAGAAATACAAAGAAGGTTACCACCAGAAAGACGCTCAATTCTCTTTTGGCCACACCAACTCCAGTACTTGAGACTAACGAGAGGTTGAGGTGAGCCCATCTGACTCTACTTAAACCAGTATTTCTTTTCAGATAGAGGCTTAAAAACCAGAACACAAGTGAGGAGGTGGTGGTGCACACCTTTAATACCAGCGTTTGGGAATCGAGGCAAGTAGATCTCTGAGCTTGAGGCCAGCCTAGTCTGCAGAGTAAATTCCAGAACAGCCAGGGCTAAACAAACCATAGAAGCATGGAAATAGGATGGTAGTACACTCCTTTAATTCCAGCACTGTGGAGCCAGAGGCAGGAAGATCTCTGTGAGTTCAAGAACAGCCAAGGCTACAGAGAGATCTTGTCTCAAAAATAAGTAAAAAGCAAAGAGGTGGTTTAAGTGTATAGAGAAAGACAAAAAGAAGAGGTGATCCAGGTGGTGGCATACGCAGTTAATCCCAGTGCTTACAAGGCAGAGATGGGGACTTTGTGGCCAGCCTGGTCTACAAAGTTACAGGACAGCCAGAGAAACCATGTCTTGAAAAACAAAAAATAAACAAGATGTTCTTACCATAAAACTCTTATTTCCAAAAAAAAAAAAAAACAAAAAAACAAAAAAACAAAAAAAAAAAACTCTTATTTCCACATCTTTTCCCTCTCTTAACTCAAACAAGGAGAATCAATTTCTAAAAGCTAAAGACAGGAGAAGTTAATCAATGTGGTGGGGTAGGTGAGGAGGCTCAGTGATTAAGGTACCTGCTACCAAACCTGAATTCAATCCCCAGAGCCTACATGGTAGGCTAGCACTAACTCCTTAAACTTGTTCTCTGGTCTCTACCCACACCCTGTGACAAACATAACTATACCAAGTACACGTACCTTTGAAATACTGAAATGGTAGTTAAAGTATAGGATGTGTGAGCCCTTGAGTTAAATTCCCAGCGCACGAGCACACACACAGACACACACGACAGCTGATATTACCCAGATACCCTATACCATCTAGATCAGAAGAACCTGCCAGTCAGCATCAGCAAGGCAATGCCGACACACTTGACACACTTGTTTCTGTTTCCAGATTGTCAGCTACCACACTAAGAGCAATAAGTCAATCTTACTTATAAACATACCATAAAAAAATCACATATGCCTGGTCGGTTTTATATGCAGCCAACAAGTTTCTAATAGAAAAATCGCAATTTCAATGACAGGTGCATGTTTTCAGGACAGTTCAAATGATCTTCACATTTCCATTCTTAGTATTTTTAACTCTTGTCCCTAAGCAAACCCAAATGACAACAAAACAAGATCGAGCTAGTCATGGAGCAACACACTTAAGCCCATTATGTAGGAAGCAGAGACAAGCACATCTCTGTAAATTTAAGGCCAGCCTGGTCTACATAGAGAACTCCAGGCCAGCTAGGGCTTCTAATGAGACATGTTCTTAGGGGTGTTGGTGGATAGGGAAATTCAGACAAAAAACAAAATGGAGATACAGACCATAGTTTATCCTTTAGGAAAAAAAAAAAAACAAAACCTCTTGGTTAGACCAGGCATAGTGAAGTCTGTTTTGTAATCCCAACATTTGAGAGGCAGAAAACAGAGCAAAGCCAACATAAACTTCAAATACTTAGTTCTAGGCTAGCCTGATCCTGGTACAAAAAAAACCCCAAAGTCTCTGTGTTGCAATTACATTGATTTTAATCCCAGCACTCAAGAGGTTGAGGTAGGGGATCTCTTGAGAATATGAAGCCAGCCATTTCTACTCAGGAAGTTCTAGGACAAAGGGCAAGATAGTGAGACCCTGTCTCAAAACAAACAAACAAACATCTCAGCTGAGCTACGGAGGTACATGCCTTTAATCCCAGCACTCAGGAGGCAGAGGGAAGAGAATATAGACTCAAGGCCAGTCTGGTCTTCAAAGCAAGTGCCAGAACAGCCAGAGCTACACAAAGAAACCCTGTCTCGAAAAACCAAAAAAAAAAAAAAAAAAAAAAAAAAAAGACTGGTAGGTAGGGCTACAGAGTTGTGAACTGCCATGTGGGAGCTGAGAATCGAACCCCAGTCCTCTGGAAGAGCAGCCACTGCTCTCATCTGCTGAGCCACCTCTCCAGCCCCTGCAGACCAACATGTTATTTTGGGATAGAGAAATGGCTCCTCAGTTAAGAGCTGCTCTTCCAGAGGACAGGAGTTCAGCCCTCACATTCACATGACAGCTCCACATGGGCTGGCTCCAGGTACACCCATGGTGCACAGGCATACGTGTAGGCAAAAGATCCATCCATACACATAAAGTAGAACAACAACAAAAATTAAAGGAAAAAGAAAAAAACCCCACACTTCAAGAAATGTTCTTTTGGGGGCTGGAGAGATGGCTCCGTGGTTAAGAGCACTGGCTGCTCTGCTACTGCTTGGAATCCTAAGTTCATTTCCCAACAACCACATGGTGGTTTCTTTTTCTTTTTTTGGTTTCTCGAGACAGGGTTTCTCTGTGTAGCCCTGGCTGTCCTGGAACTCACTCTGTAGACCAGGCTGGCCTGGAACTCAGAAATCTACCTGCCTCTGCCTCCCAAGTGCTGGCATTAAAGGCGTGCGCCACCACCGCCAGGCTCACATGGTGGTTTCACAACCATCTGTAATGGGATCTGATGGCCTCTTCTAATGTGTCTGAAGACAGCGACAGTGTACTCACATACATAAAATAATGTTTAAAAAAAAAAAGGAAAAAGGATCTTTTATAGACAGACTTAAGTCATGATAGCAAATTCCCCTAATTAGTTCTGTAAGCGTTAAAACTAGGAACCCAAGTCAACGAATAGGCTTCCCTCCAGGACTAGACTAGAGTTACCACTGGGGACCGAGCTTAACACTTTTCCTTAATCAGTCCCCATCCCTATGTACAAATCTAAGCACACACTTCCCCCTTTCCCCTTCTTCCATGTCTCAGAAGTACCCTTCTCTGCACAAGCTTATTTGCTCAGATGCTCTGCAATAAATAAAACTGTCATGCTTAAAAATATTAAGAAGAACCAAGAAAGCCAATCTAATTCCATAAAGATCTCAAGTACTCTTGGCAGCTTTCTACACAGAATCTGCACTGCTTGTTCTGAACCGTGATCACTGCTCGTGATAACTTACTTTGATTCTCTATGACCTCTAACGTGGGGCAGGAGCGGGGTTCAGAAGAGATAGTGTACAAAAGAGGACCAAGATCAGTGGGTCAACTATAGTTGACTACTGGATGACAAATGAATACTACAGTGGAAAAAGTCTAACGTTTGGCAGATCCAAGCTTGCCCAGAAAGCTTCAGAAAATGAAACCAAATCAGATTAAAATGGTCATTTCAAAACAACAAGAGACGCAGCATCGAACGCACAGCTGCCATTTCCCGGCCACTTCCTGCGGGAGGCTGGGGGAGGGGCAGTTTGTGTACAGATGGAGGTGGTGGAAGCTATCGCCCCCACCAACACCACTCCCCGGAAGGATACAAATCCCTCACTCCAGTAAGCTCCACAAAGGATGCCTGCTATTGGCATTGACTTCTGGAAGTCGGGAACGCCGGGAAAGAAATGGATGATGCGAGAGCACCGGCTCACTACGGAAATGGGGATCCCCTTTGGACAGGATTTCCTTGGAAAGGAATCCCTCTTTATTCTTCCCCAGTTTTTGGCCCTACTCAAACCCAGACGCCGCCAAGTATGAGTTGTATGGACCCCCATCTCAAGAGTCGGGGATTCTCCGGAGGCTCCAGAGCCCCAAGCCAGGCCGGCACGACCGACAGCCAGGCCCTCTCGGCGACCCGGAGCACAGAAACCCGAGGCTCTCCGGGGAGTCACCGTCTGCCCCCCACTTACCGCGGCCGAAACCCCCACCCGCACGAACCTCAGGTGTAGCCCACTGCGGGAAGCCCCGCGTCCGCCCCTGCACGCGGGCAACCCCGCCACCGCCCCAGGAGGTGGAGCCCTCCCGGGGATTCCGCCGCGAGTGGATGCGTCTCCACCCCAGCCGAGCCCGGGCACCGCCGCCGCCTCAGGGGGGCCTCGTCAGCCGCCACCCGCTCCCGGCCGCGGTGCCCCACCGCCTCGGCGGCGCCCAGCGGGGACAAGTCCCAGTCACCTGAGGCGCACCGGCTGCCTGAGGAACTCCCGCACAACACCGGCGCCCGGCCCTCAGGCCCCCGGGCCGCACACCCCACAAACCTGAGGCGACGGCGTCCGGCCGGGTCGGGGCGCGCTTCTCCCCGGGGGGCGGGCGGTTCACATGGCCAGGCTCCGGGCGCCAGGAGGGAGGAGACGCCCGCGGGGAGGAGAGGGGTGCAGGGTACGGGGTTTGGGAGGGGGAAGAGGGTCGCGGTTCAACCGCGGGGCCTGAGCGGAGCCAACATGGCCGGCGGGGGAGGAGTGAGCCGGAGGGGGCGGGGAAGCGGGGCCGACGGCACCGCCCACCGCGGCCGCGGCCGCTGGGTCCTAGTGCCCGGCTGCTTCGTCTCAGATCCGGATCTGGGTCCTAGCGCCCAGAGTCTCTCACCGCAGGTCCTTGCTTCACCCGGATCTCATTGAGGGCTGGAGTCTTGCTTCAGCCAGGTCAATATGAAAGGCGAGCCATATCCCAGGGTTAACCTTAACGACTAGAACACATTTCTAGGACCAAAGGCAGCTGCTGCTTTCCTAACCGCCTGGAAGATAATTTTGGGCTCTTTATTTCCTCAGCAGGGTGGTGAAAAAGTGGAAGTTGATACTCAGGGGGCGATTTTACAGGGATGGAGAGAAGCAGAAGTCTACTCACCTATGTCCTGTAGGGACAACCTGGTCCTGCCTGGATCACTGCTTTCCTGGTGTCATCTGCAGGGCCTTGGTCGTTGGGGAGATTCCTGCACATGGGGAAAGGAGACTTGGCTCTGGCTCCACACAGTCAAGATCTGAGTCTAGCCTAAATGTGGCCAAAGGGTAGAAGATAAGTAGTAAGATAACCAACAAAATGTCCCAAATGTTTTATTTTTCTGTTCCCATACCTTTTCTAACAAGGCTACATAGCTGTGTTCTTTGAGGAACTGGAAATCTAGAAAGGAATTACAGCTTAACTTTCCTTTCACCTAAATGTGAATTGCAGGGACCCAAGATGGGAAACAGTGTTGTGTGTTACAGCTTGTTTTTTTTTTTTTTTTTTCTTAAATTCTGACTTCTTACTTACTAGATGAAGAAATTTAGACCCACAGAAGCTCACTGACATGTTCAAACCCATACATTAGATATA